>JAKKZJ010000021.1:19079779-19088604 GCA_033441845.1 Pangasius mekongensis | reverse complement strand
AAGGAGGTCAAGTCTAATACAGTAATCCAACTTTTAGCTTCCCATCACGTTCCAAAGCCAAGATCTGAGGCTCCAAATTTCAATTAATTCCATTCATTCCAGCAAACCTCGGATCTCGGCTTCGGAGCGTGATAGGAACGTCAAATTATCATCCATGTCTTAGTCTTGAGCTCCTTAATCTACTGTGGGAATTTTGGGAAAATCTGAGAATGTCGGATTTTTCATCCAAAAAAGCAGTAAGGGGTTAGTCTTTGTGTTTTTTTGGGTGAAAAATCCGACTTTCTCAGATTTTCCCCAAATTCACACCACAGATTAAGGAGCTCAAGACTAAGACAGGAATCCGAGTTTGAGTTTCCCATCACGCTCCAGAGCCGAGATCCGAGGCTCCTGTTTTCAATACATTCCAGTCATTAAAATATACAGGTTTACTGGACGCATGAATTTAAACATTGTAATGGTGGATGTGGGTCGAGCTAAACGTGTAGTGCAAGAAATAATCATCAGTTTGTTAGTGGAAAAAAGTATGAAACGAAAACCACATCATGAAGTCTGTCTGAGGCAGACTTATATATCGTTACTGGAACTTCAGAGATTAACAAATTATAGAATTTAGGATTCAGTGGAATGTATTGAAAACAGGAGCCTCGGATCTCGGCTCTGGAGCGTGATGGGAAGCTCAAACTCGGATTCCTGTCTTAGTCTTGAGCTCCTTAATCTGTGGTGTGAATTTGGGGAAAATCAGAGAAAGCCATATTTTTCACCCAAAAAAACACAAAGACTAACCCCTTACTGTTTTTTTGGATGAAAAATCCGACATTCTCAGATTTTCCCAAAATTCCCAAAGTAGATTAAGGAGGTCAAGACTAAGACATGGATGAAAATTTGACGTTCCTATCACGCTCCAAAGCCGAGATCCGAGGCTCCCAATTTCAATATATTCCAGTAATTCCAACAAAGCTCAGATCTCAGCTTTGGAGGAGTCCCTCAGGGGTCAGTTCTCTGTCATTACTTATTCTCATCAGGTGATCAGGCCTCATGACACACACTTCACTCCTCTTTCCCTTCGTTCCCCTCCCACATCCCTCAGAAGAGATCATACTGCCTTTCTGACCTCACTTCCTGGATGGTGATCCATCATCTGACACACAACATCGACGAATACTCACACACTCTCACCTGGCTTATAGCGTTCAAAGATCTCTCACGTGAACTGAAAACGAGTGACGTCTCAGTCTTCCTGTAGCTGTAAGAATTAAATTCCAAACTCTCACAATCACGGAGTTAAAGTGCTGCAGCGCACACACACACACACACACACACACACACACACACACACACACACACACACACACACACAATCATACCGTGAACTTTATCACACAGGTCCACCATAACTGTGAGAAGAACCAGGTTTTAAAAGGGTGATTTGGCTAAAACAAACATTTAGCAGAGAAACACAGAGGTGTCTTTTAAAGCTTTCATGCTAAAAGAAGTTTAATTCACAAACTTTCTACAACAGACTGAAAAATCCAGCTTTCAGCTTCAGTCATGAAGCTTTCAGAGAAACAGGACATCATCTTCATCTGCTCAGGTCAATGTTTTCTACACACACGCACGCACACACACACACGGTTATTTAATTCCAGCTCAATATGTATGTGTGTGTATGTGTGTGTGTGTGTAGAAGATCCAAGCATGTGCCAGTATTCAGTTCCCATATCAGCATTTTAAAATAGAATTATGGGATTGTTTTCTCCGAGATGGGAATGTGATGTCCAAAATAAGGGATCATTCAGACGGACTTAAACGTTGCTCCCTACTTAGGCAGCCTACTGCTGATTGGAACAAGGGATGACAGTATAGACAATATAGAGGATTATTGCGATACACTGAATAACTGATTAATGGCACATTCACTTGTAAGAAGAAAAAAAAAAAAAAAAAAAAAAAGACACGAGATATTAATACAACTTTGAAATGGAAGAACAATAAAGTAGTGAAATGAACTCTTGGTGTAATCAGCATTTAAAGAAACAAAAATATCCAAAATGTCCACCTTTATTCCCAAAAAAAAATAAATAAAAAAACTCAACGTGTTTGTCGGTTTTGCGTTGAAGTTACGAGGTTAACGACAAACACACACACACACACAAAAAAATATATATATATATAAATCACACCCACATGTTCGCTGTGTAGTTGAATGCTGAAATTTTATCCGATTTTTTTCCCTTCAGCTTTGACTGCTATGACTCCGCCCCCGTCTAGGCTCCGCCTCCTAGAATTTAAAGGCAGAGTAGTTACGGAGATGAATGAAATTGTTTACAATACTTATACGAAGATGTGGATGTGTATTTATAGAAAGAAAAAAAAAAAAAAGATTTTGCGTGACACACCTTTAATTGTTAGCTACATTTTGCGTCAACGTTTTCTGACGTTTTTATTGTTTTTATTTTTTTTAGGCGAAACTCGGTGGAACTACAGACTAAAGTATAAATTAATAAATTAATAAAGCTATATTATTAAATTTAGCACAATGAATTTCCAACATGTCAGTTCAGTCTCGGTGACGTCTCTCACGATAGTTACCACGGTAACGTGCACTGCTGCTCGTAGAACGGTTTTTTTTGTCGTAACAGTTTACTTTCTCCCAAAAGCCAAAATCTTAGCTTCCACCCTGTGATTTGGAAGTGCTCATGATAATATTGTGTGTTAAATATTGCGATATATCGTGTAACTGACGATCAGCGCAGCCTCATCAGTGACGAGTGAAAGCTATTTTAATAAGTAGGGTATGTTTCCATGGCAACCACTTAGCTTGGCAAGACTCGGACAATATTATATACTGTCTAAAGTGAAAATACGGACACTAATAATTATGATAATTATAATAAAAGTGGGAGCGTGTCCGGTTTGCGCAGCAGAACGTTACATGTAAACTTGGCTAACAGCCTGAAGAGCGACAGAACCACAACCCCGAAACGACGTCAAAGTGCAAGAAGAGCAGCCGGAAAGTGTGTGTGCGGGTCTCGTCCTGACGTTTAGAACGCGCCCTCGTCCACTTCCACTAAGTTTAACAAATCGTAAGCTCCCTACATTAGAAAAAAAAAAAATAAATTAGTGTGATTTCCAAATATTCAGCTTTTGTAGATAATGAAGAAAAGCACTTTTAAAGATAAAGTCCTTAGAGACAGAAGAGCAGAAGAGCTGCAGAAGTTCTCCAAAATGCAAAGACGACAACAATGAACCCCCTCATTTCCTTATAGAACCATCTGTTCACACTAGCAAACAATGTTTACGTAGGTTTGAGACACGGAGCTTCAACTGGTGATGTTTTCGCTCCGTTTTATGCAAATTAGTTATTTATTATGAGTTGTGATTGGAGCACGGTCAGCGGTCGGCTGTCTAACAGACTTCGACTGAAACCTGGGCGTTTTTTGCGAGAAAATGAAACCACCTTCATGACATCACAAGAGTGTGTACGCGCCATGGCTCTGTACGAGCCGTCGCTTACGAGCGCTCCGGTCCTGCAGGGGGCGCTGTGAAAGATTACACGGCAGTTTCCATGACTACGGGAAGAAGACGTGCTGACAGCATGAACTTGTCTGCAGGTTTGTTCGTACTCTCGGCTGTGGTGTGCGCGACACGGAGAGCGGGATCTCCACACGACGTCCGTTTGCTCCGTCATGTTGTTCATGGAGGTCAAACGAACATCGTCTCCGGATGAAGTACGCTGAAGGAATTGGAATTGCGGAAGTGGATAAGGGTGCGTTTAAAAAAAAAAAAAAAAAAAGATACTGGACAAAGAGTTTCCTCACTAAATGCTAGCTTAGCAGTGCTTTTAAGCTTTTTCAAATATATATATATATATACACACACACTGAAACACACACAATAAATATGCGTATTCTAATCATTTCGGTTTCGCGTGAATGCGGATTATGGCTTTGGCGTGTGACGTGAGGTTAAACCCGTGTCTCTCCGTGCAGCGGATTTGCTTTATAACATACAAACGAGATTACAAAACGTTAGGCGTTTGAGGGAATCGACACGAACACTTTGCATAGATAAATCAATTCAGCGTTAATGTTACAGCAGTGTTGTGCTATAAAACAGCAGGTTAAACAATCGCACCACGTCGTGTTCCAGCTACAACGATCGCTTTGGTATTAGTGCATAAGTGCGGTTTAAACGTCACGCTTTAATCACAAACAGCATTTCAGATTCACACACAAGTTCACAAAAGTCCATACGGGTGTGTGTGAGTGTGTGTGTGTAATAACATTCATTTGATCCCATTGTGTAATGTGAATCACCCTTGCTGTGTGTGTGTGTGTGTGTGTGTGTGTGTGTGTATGTGTAATAACATTCATTTAATCCCACTGTGTAACGTGAATCACCCTTGCTGTGTGTGTGCGTGTGTGTGTGTGTGTGTGTGTGTGTGTGTGTGTGCATGTGTGTGTGTGTGCATGTGTGTGTGTGTGAGTTTTTCCTCCTGACGGTGGACCGAATGTGTGATCAGATCTCCATGTGGTTCTGGTGTGAAAGTGTGACGTTTTCTCCCAACTTCTGTGAGGAAGGAAGGACGAGGAACAGCAGCGTGTCGGAGTGTGACATCACAGTCAGAGAGAAGATCAGATCTACTGAGGAGACCAAAGACAGAGGAACGTCTCCATAACGAGTGTATTACTGTAATAATTACGAGCATTCATTATCTGTTATTTATTATTAATAATTATTTATATAGTCATTTGCAATAACTCTGCCTATTGCATGTAAATCATATTTGAGTGCCAGACTCAACAGAAAAATGGAGAGGAAGAGAGAGAGAGAGAGAGAGAGAGAGAGAGAGAGAGAGAGAGGGACAGAGGGAGAGACAGAGAAAGAGGGAGAAAGATCGAGAGGGAGAGAGACAGAGAGACGGTGAGAGACAGAGTGAGGGAGAGAGAAACAGAGAGAGGGACAGAGAGAGAGTGAGAGAGAGGGAGAGACAGACAGAGAGAGAGGAAGAGAGAGGGAGACAGAGAAGAAGAGAGAGAGAGACAGTGAGAGACAGAGAGCAAGCAAGAGAGAGAGAGGGAGAGAGACAGAGAGAGAGAAAGAAAAGGAAAGAGACAGAGAGAGAGAAAAGGAGAGAGAGAGAGAGAGAGAGACAGAGAGAGAAAGAAAAGGAGAGAAAGAAAGAAAATGAGAGAGACAAAGAGAGAGAGAGAGAGAGAGAGAGAGAGAGAGAGAGAGAGAGAGAGAGCATATTCACTGAGGGGAGCTGAATCGTTCAGTACTACAGTTAGAGTTAATAACGCGTTATAACCGTGTGTTATGAGACTTCTGTGACACTGACGTGTGATTGGTCCAGCACCAGCCAGCGCTCAGTGACCGTCTGCATGTCCTGACCACTCAGCGGCTCTCTGAGACGAACCCTGACCTCTACACGACCTCCTGTGGGCTTCCGGCCGTCCATCACCTAAAATGCACACACACACACACACACACACACACACACACACACACACACACACACACAGTACATCAGGACTGCAGTAATCTAGTGAGTCAGCCAGTGAATCAATGAGTTGGGGAGTCAGTAAGTCTGTGAGTTAATCACTGATTCAGTTAGACAAAGAGTCTGTTAGTGAGTGAGTGATTGATTCTGTGAGTCACGTAGTGAGTTGGAGAGTCAGTGGGTGAGTCACTTAGTGAGTCAGTGAGTAAGCCATTCAGTCAGTGAGTCTGTTAATGAGTCAGTCAGTCAGTCAGTCAATCAGTTGGTGAGTCAGTCAGCTGATAGGTTAATGGGTCAGTAAGTGAGTGAGTGAATCAGTGAGTGAATCATTTAGTGAGTCTTAAATCAGCAAGTGAGTCAGTTAGTGAGTGAATCAGTGAGTCAGTGAATCAGTCCGTGCTCACCTCCACTATCTCGCGCACTTCACTCTCAGTCTCCAGTTTGTCCAGTTTAATGTGAGCTGTTCCTACAGGTTTATCACTCCTCAGGAAACCACTGTCATATACACACACACACACACACACACACACACACACACACACACACACACACGCGCGCGCGCGCACACGCGTACACACACACACGTACACAGTTTGATTCAGTTCAAATGTTATGGTTAATAATAATAATAATCTTTCACATTATGTAAAGAATCTTAGGAGTGTATTAGTTTACAAAGGCATGCGTTTAAACTTTGTTATGTAATAAACATATTTTATTTTATATTATTTTACTGTGAGCTGTACAGATGAAGCTTTACGTGTTTCAGCGTCTCAGCGTCTCACCCTTTATGAAACACTTCCAGTTTGAGGCCTTTGGACTGTATCACCCTCCTGAAGCCGCGGTGGTTACGGTTTATGTTTAAGGTGAAGCTCTGGTTGTACTCTACAGCGTCGAAAACGAGAAGCGGATGAAAATAATCCACGTTAAAAAGGTTGCATCCTGCGTCATACGTACGCAACTGGAGTTGAAGTAAGATGATAAACGTATTCTACTACTCCAGCCAAATCAAGCCAGCTTCAAGTTTTACAAAAACTAAATGATTTATTAGAAAAGACCGAATCTTGGGCGAAAGCTGATTCAGTCATCGCTACGTTTAGCTTTGTGTATAAAATGAGGAATTCGGTGACGCTCACCGGGGCTGTTGGTGTTTTTAATCACTGCAGTTTTGTGTCTCTGGGGCTGATCCTGGAACAGAGCGAATCATTTACATCGTCACTTCATGTGGATTAAAACTCGTCCAGAAATAAATTCATTCAGCAGTCGAGCTGTGCCTGTGTTTATTTAAACATTCATTCAATAAGTGTTTTATAGCTAAACTGGACCATTTAATCGTTATTACTATTAACATTTTTTCGCCGTATCGTTTTAGTAGCTTTAGGAGTACTCATCATTCGTGCGTCATTTCATCATGAGCTGAATTCGCTGCTGTGTGTTAGAGACACGCACCGAGCTGGGGTAGGGGAAGTCAAACTTGACGTAAGCATCCAGGTCGTTCGACGCGACACCTTGTGGACACAGAAGAACATGAATGAGAACGAAAAAATAATTAAAAAAAAGAACGTTGCCATCTTCTTTCGGATGAACAGAAGTCTAATCATCACGCTGGAGGACACGAGAGACAAATGATGACGACGAAAACACACACACACGCACGCGCACACACACACACACACACACACACACACACACACACACACACACACACACACACACACACACACACACACACACGGATCAGACGTACCGTGAGGAGCGGGAAGATTCATTCCTTTAACGATCATCACCACCATGTCAGTGCTGCTGAGCTCCGGAAATATCCTTCAACACACACACACACACACACACACACACACACACACACACACACACTATGACCACACATTCTAAGGTCTGAACACGTCAGTAAAAGTGACATTTCCATTTTTTTATTTTTAATAAATGTGTAAAAATCTGTATGTATTTATATTTCTACTTGTATTGATGTATATTTTTTCATATTTGTATTTAACTTATAAGCTGTTTTTTTGTTTTTCGTTACAGATTTATTTGGGGATTGATGAGAAAGATTTTTATTTATTCATTTATTCGCTTTTCGAGTGAGTGTGGGACGTGACAACGAGGGCAAGAAAAGTGAAAAAAAGTGAAAACATTTTAATGTTAAAAAAAAAAAACCGTAAACGTGATTTTGGTTTTAAACAAATTATAGATAATATATAAATTAATAATAAAACATATATATAGATATTATTTTACATATAATGTATAAATATTTAAAAAAAAAATCTGATTATAATAAAAATATAAGAATACATCCAGATTGTTATATAATTTATATTTTATAAAGTAGATTTTTTAATTAATTGCACAACATTTTTTTGCTTGTTTGTTTACTTGGTTTTGTTTTTGCATATTGATGAGTGGAAAATAATTAAATCCGTTTTTGGATTGTAAGGTAACGTAACAAAATTAGAAAAACTTTTTCTACGTTTTTCGTTTTTGTTTTTTTTACAGATATCATACACGTTTTAACGTTCAACGCAAAAATTTCTTTACTGTTAAAAAAACCCCAAAAAAACAGCACATTCGTTACCTTACAATCGGAAAACGTTTTCATTAGGGTAGGAAAAGGTGACGTGGGCTCACGTCTACCTGACGGTGCGATACGTTCTCTCCTCAAAGTGGTGCTTAGGCGGCTCGAGGCCTCGGTTCTGAGCCAGCTTCAGGATCTCCAGACTCTTCTTACATCTCGCCGCCATGTTCTCAAACCTAGGAGGAGGAGCAGAAGGTTACAGAGCTGAACCTTCACACAGCGAGAAGAGCCAGGATCTGTGTGTGTGTGTGTGTGTGTGTGTGTGTGTGGGTCTGTATGGTTTTGTGTGTATGTGGGTGTGTGTGTGTGTGTGTGTGTGTGTGTGTGTGTGTGTGTGTGTGTGTGTTCTTACTTAGTTGTTTCAGCGATGTTCCCCATGTGAGTAAACTGCTTGGAGTAAGTCATACATTTCTAAAGAGGAAAGAACGTGGTGCTGAGATGAGCGTAAACCTGTCTGTCCATCCCTCCGTCTGTCTATCTATTCATCCCTCCATCCCTCCATCCCTCCGTCTGTCTATCTGTCTCTCACCTCGTACTGCTCCTTCAGCATGGTGCTGAGCTGAGTGTAAACCTCCTCGGCTCTCTCGGACAGCTCCACCTCACTCTGATGGATCACGATGAAGTCCTCGTCCTCGTCGGCGGGAGGAGACGGGACCTGACGCGCGCACGCACACACACACACACACACGCACACGCACACGCACGCGCACGCGCACGCGCACATACACA
>JAKKZJ010000021.1:19043040-19065899 GCA_033441845.1 Pangasius mekongensis | reverse complement strand
TTTACTGACACACAAACATTTTTCTGTAACGTTTCATTCTGTGCTGGAAAACTAATGTTTGGAATCTAAAATGTTTTCGTACTGAATCAATAATGTAGAAGTCAGAAAATAAACATCTGTAACAAAGTCTGTACTGAAAAACAAAACCAAAAATGGGTGCCAAGACTTTTGCACAGTACTGTATATCAATCACAAAAAAATGTAGTGTGTGTGTTTAATTCCTGCTCTTAATAAAATAATAAGGACTTTCTGCTTATAGGTTACCAGAACAACTTGAAGGTTCTGTACAGCCAAGTTCCCACGCCCATGTCGCTGAAAAAGAGCCGCTACATATCTTCAGTTCCAGAGCGGATTCTAGACGCCCCTGAGCTCAGGAACGACTTCTGTAAGTATCTCTAACGCTGGTTCTGGTTCTGGCTGACGTTTCCGTCTGGACCATAAACGGACAGTGGTGCTGATCGGGCTTGTTTTCACGGCTGCGTTCACTCAGATCTGAATCTGATGGACTGGGGCAGACTGAACATTCTGGCCGTGGCGCTCTCGGAGTACGTGTACCTGTGGGACGCCGCGCTGGGGCAGATCGTGCTGCTGAAGAAGATGGAGGAGGAGAACGGCTACATCTCCTCCGTCTCCTGGAGCAAAGACGGAAACTTTCTGGCCATCGGGACAAGCGACTGCAAAGTGGAGGTAATTTATTTAATAAAAAATAAAAAGTACTGAAGGTGGTGTGGGAGATGTTCTGATCTCAAGGGTCTCCATCTTAATATTGGAGATCAGGCTTCGTTCAAGACGCCAGATACAAACAGATCTATTTGTAAATAGTTCGCAGGAGCGTTTACACAAGAAATGTGGAGAATTTGATTGTCGGAGTTACTGTAACTTTCCATGCGGATTATCGTTATTCGTCACCGTTATTCATTCAAATTCCAAACCAGTTTAAGGAACATTTTTCGTGAAACTCTGTTGCTTCGTATCAATGACTTGAAAGAAAACGAATCCATAAATTACGACCTACAAGACTAGCCGTTCAATTGGGACCAAAGTAATGGCACCCTGTAGTAAAAAAAAAAATAGTGGCGGACACGCTGCGATGGCTGAGCTGCATTACTGGAAGATTTAACGCATGCTGCTTGACTTTCATCAATATGCATGCAGGAGTACAAAGTAAACCAGCACAACTATTTGTAATTCTCTCAAGATATTATTATTATTATTATTATTATTATTATTATTATTATTATTATGATTTTTTTTTTTTTAATTTCAGTTTGAAAACATTTCCACGCAACTTTAATCCATGATAAATGAAGCCCGAGGTCTTTAAATAGCAAAGGTGTCCAAATACGAGCACCATCGTGATTTATTTATTTATTTTTGCTTTTACGATATTGGTGCAAACTTTTCCCTCCGTGTTTTAATACCGAACGCTTTTCCTGGAATGATGGCTTTGATTAATTCGCGCCCACCTCCCTGCAGCTGTGGGACGTTCAGTGTCAGAAGCGTCTGCGCAGTATGGATGGTCATCGCGCCAGAGTCAGCTGCTTGAACTGGAACGATCACGTCCTGTCCAGGTAAGTCTGCTCGAATCTGTCTGCCCTCTTCCACATACACGAGGTCACGGACCTCCACGATTGGCTAGTGTCGCTGTGACTGACCCCGGAGACGGGGTATCGTCCTCCTTCCCAGGGAGCACCGGCAGTTCTTGCTCTCTTGACCCCTGGCCACGGCTGGCTGGCTGTCGCATTATCGCGATTAGAACTTGCGATCTCCCAACAGACATCAATTTAAAAATATAACATATAACAGTTTATACTGATGCCTTATCTCCCGTCTTACAGACCGCCAACTTTTCTCATGGTTTGCAAATAACGGCGTAACAGACGTGATGAGTGTCACTGTGCCATCCGGGTCACGGCACCAGTTTGTTAGAATTTTGGCTTGAGACTTGTGTACATTTTACATTTATGGCATTTGGCAGACGCACTTATCCACTTACAAAAGTGCTTTGAATTCTTTCAAAAAAAAATACAGTGATACCTGCTGGCTAGGTCACAAACTAGGAATCCCATCAGTCCAAAACTCTGTTGGGGAGGAAATAGACAAGCGCTCAGTCAATACTTATTTTTAAAATTAAAAAGTAAAGTACTTTAGGATGAGGTCGACGTCGTTTGAAGACCGCCAGTGACTCAGCTGTTCGGACATCCAGGGGAAGTTCATTCCACCGCCTCGGTGCCAGAACAGAAGAGTCTCGATGCATTGTTTTGATCTACAGATTCAGTTTGTGAGCTTAAGGTCAGCTTCTTCACCAATAGAAGTATAACTTCTACAGATTAAACGGGCCGTGTTCATGTAGGGAAGAGCGAGAACGAAAAAGATGGCGGCCTACTGCCACATGAACATGGAGGTGGAGGTGTGTGTTACTGACTGTTCCAGTACCGAAACATGCAAAATAAGAACTGCTGGATCTTCAGAGACGACCTGGGCATAAACCGGTCCTGAATAACATGAAGTATAATTGCTCCAAGAAGTTCAAGAGCCCTGAATCCGCTTATGCTCAAGTCTAGGAACAGAGACTTTAGTAAACACTCATGGAGACGGAGTAAATGGTTAAAATCGAACATCACTTGGCAGAATGTGTAAAAATTTTTTTTTTGGCGTAATTCTCACGTTCTGTCCTTCCCATCGCAGTGGCTCCAGATCCGGTTTGATCCACCAGCACGACGTCCGTGTAGCCGAGCATCACCTGTTCACGTTCCGAGGTCACACGCAGGAGGTGTGCGGTCTCACCTGGTCTCCCGACGGTCGCTATTTAGCCAGCGGCGGAAACGACAACCTGGTGAACATCTGGCCGAGCGTGCAGGGCGGCGCTCACGCGGCCGTGCACACGTTCAGCGAGCACCAAGGAGCCGTGAAGGTGGGCGTGGCACACAGAAGCCCCACCTTAATGTGGATTCTACAGTTATTCTAATATCAACCCGGTTAACCGGAGATTCACTGCACGGAGGTGACCTTGTTTTAATTGTAATGTGTTTTAATCGCCCTGTTTCGTATGCAGGCGCTGGCGTGGTGTCCGTGGCAATCGAGCATCCTGGCGTCAGGAGGAGGAACCAGCGACCGCCACATCCGCATCTGGAACGTCAACAGCGGCTCGTGCGTCACGTCCTGGGACACGCAGTCTCAGGTGAGGGGAAAACAAATAATTCTAGCACAGCAGTGTGGATTGTGATTGGTCAGAAGAGAAGGTGTTGATTAATTCTCTATAACGGCCGCTCGGACAGTAGCGCAGCTACAAATCACAGGTTTATATTAATTAACGCGCTCGTTCTAATACGTTGTCGTTTCTATAGCAACGGCTCATTCACAGGGACTCGTACAGCAGACAGTCCGCTGATGATAAACGGATTAAAAACATGTGTGATCTTTGATGTGAGGTTTTCTGTAATGAGATGTTTAACACTGATGGAAGGAGTCTCCAGTTTTCGGCGCTTTTTGTAACAGTCAGAAGTGAAGCTGTAGCTTTAAGTTTTCCGACATCTTCAGGACGGAGGAGTTTACGCTTCTTTTACGGTTTCTCAGTAAAATGAAAAACAAACAAAACTAATGTAGTTCTAGCTGCTAGAAAGCAAACGAAAACCTTCAATAGGTCGCTAATATCGATTCAATCTTTTCAGGTCTCCTCTCTCGTGTTTGCGCCGAACTACAAGGAGCTCGTCTCCGGTCACGGTTTCGCACACGACAAGATCTTCATCTGGAAGTATCCCTCGCTCGCTAAAGTGGCCGAGCTTGAAGGTCCGTTCCATCGCTTTGAAAGCTACAGGTGCTACAATGGTTTTTTTTTTTTTTTTTTTCCTCTCCCCACGTTTACCTTTTGCTCTTCTGTCTTGCAGGCCACGAAGGCCGCATCCTGAACATGGCCCTCAGTCCCGACGGCTCCATCCTGGCGTCCATCAGCTCAGACGAAACCATCCGACTGTGGAAGTGTTTCGAGAAAGATCCCACTAAAAAAGCCAAGCCGGCGAGCAGCAGCATCATCCAGCAGCACATCCGATAACGAGCGTTTTTTTTTTTTTTTTTTTTAAATCATGTTTACACACCACTAAGTTATGTACAAACGAGTTCTTGTAAATTTTCAAATAAAGGTTTTGTGTTTGGTTTTTCATTTGCTTTCTGAAATGTGCTTCCGGATTTATCGTGCGTGCACGGGGATGGTTTTTATTTCGTGTGTCTTGTATCATGCATGTGTTAACTGGTTTTATGATACGTTGCAGTATTTAATGTTCGGTATTTTGTGGAGATGCTTTAAAATCATTGCTGCCTTCAGTTTGCGAATGAATTTACTCTGGAGTAAAGTGAATAATGTGCAAGAACAAGTGCATGGAAGGTTTTGGGAAGTTTGAGTCTTCAGTAAAATGTTTATTTTTATCGTGTTGTCACTCTTGGCTTATTGAGTGCTGTTTAAAGATGGCGGATGCTTGACGTTTATGGAAGGAGTCTCCAGTCTCAGTACTTTTACCAGTACGAGTTGCAGGTTTTCTGCAAAACTGCTGGACATACTGCAGGTTTTTTGTTTCATTAATTGAGAGATTAATTGTTTTATCATTAATGAAGGGGAGGGCTGGTGAGGGAACGACTGTTTATAGCTGCTATAAGGTAAGCGAGAGCAGGAACTGACTTGTTTTGGATGTTCTACCACATTAAACGTAACTCTAAATGGATAAAATAATGTTATTGAAGTAAATGTCAAATTGTTATTGTATAACAGGAATAAAACACCTGCGTACTTGCTGTTCTGGGAAAATAATCAACCCCCAGGCAGTAACAGTGGACCCACACTGATTATTTTCTTAAACAGCACAGTGTTTTATTCTGTACTTAAGCAGCTGGAATCAACAAACTCAACCTGAAAACACTGAACAATACCTCGGAACATCTAAAGTCAAGTCAACATTATGTAAGACTAAACATGATACATAGGAGGAGTGGTTTAGTGAAATTGTGATGTGGACCAACACCATCCAACCCATCAGGCCAAAGAAGACTACACTCACCTGTCCATCATATCGCACGTCAATTCTGAAAGCTCCGCCTCCAGCTGTAACATTCATACGTTCTTGCCCAAGTATGTTTTGGGAGCTTGGCTTTAGCTAACCTTTGCTAAAATCACTAACTGCACTTTTAATCCGTTTGATCATAGTTTTGTCCCAGAATCACATCACCGTACAACCAGAAGTGGAAAAATGCCCAGTCTGCTGGCTTCACATGAACATTTATGCAACATTTAATATAAAAGTGGTTTATTTTTTTAAGTTATACACATAAAAAAAAAAGTCATTCCATCCATACCACCTAACTTTGCACAAATATTTATTTACAGTAGTACTTGATTCAGATGCATGGTCTGGAGAAACCGGGAGAATCATACGTGCTGAAAACAGAAAAAAAAGTCAACGTGACATCTGTGAAGCTGGACATCTTTCTCGTCATGCACCGTGGACAAATAAATACAAAAAAAACAAAGCAGGTGAACAGACACGTGCCTCGTCATCTCCCGTGTGATCTCCCAAAAACATCCACAAACCCAGGATCATTCTCGCCAAGTCCTTCCTGCTAGCTCTGCTAGGGCTAGCTGTCTTCATGTATATTTTTTCTCCTTTTCCTTTATTTCTCCTTTTCCTTTATACCTCCTTTACTTTCCCGTTCACAACAAACCCGTTTGCGTAGTGCACAGTGCCGTTGTCCAGGTGTGTGCCGTTGGCCAACGCGGCCGCCTCAGTGCCATTAGCGTTGCCGTTTTGCTTGGGTTTGCCTTCGCTTTTGACGGGGAGCCGCTTGCCCTTGACGTAAGCCTGGATCCAGAAGTTGGAGAAGAGGATGAAGAAGAACATGCCGTAGATCCAGATGAGGTGGATAAAGATGGGCACCTGGTATTCACAGTCTTCCATGAAGTAATACTGAGAGATGTGGACAGACACCACGATAAACTGAGTCTGTGGAAGCAAAACAGGAAATAAATGAAATAAATCTGCCACCAATTTGTCGCTGATCCAATCAGAATAAAAAAACCAGATCTTCAACATTAATCTGCTTTAATCACAATGATCTTCTTTAGCTTTGTGCGGAAGCTTCTTTGCTAATTATTTAACGATTAATTATTGATCTGGTGAAGTTTTCTGTAAGGACTCATTCATGTAACGTGTATGGAAGGAGTCTCCAGTGTCAGCGCTTTGCTGTAACTGTTTTCCGGCATCGTCAGGACAGAGGAGTTTACGCTTCGCTGTGAGGGAACGACTGTTTATAGCTGTTAAAACGCAAGTGATAACAGGAAGTAACTTGTTCCTCAGATGTTCCACAACATTAAAGAACTATAAATGGATAAAAAGTTTTTGTTTAATATATATATATTAAAAAAAAATAGCAATCCTTGGCAAATTGCTGTGGTATAAGAGGAATAAAACACTTCGTGCTAACAGGAACAGTAAATCTGCTTCACTTCGGGCCGCATCACACCACACCATCGTTGATTATTTTCCTATAACAGCACGCCTCATTGTGGTTTTTTTCCTCTAAACAGACTGACCATCCACGTTAGGGAGCACATATGGAAGATGCATCTCTTTTGATCGTAAAGATGAAGAAGTTTAATAAGATAAACGTTATCGATCCCAGGGAAAATTCTCGTAAGGTAAATATGAATGTAATGTAATATAAAGCACACTCACCAGCTGGATAGCGGTCATGTATTTCTTCCACCACAGGTACTTCTGAAAGAGTGGGCCGGCTGCAGAGAGGCCGTAGTACGTGTACATGATGACGTGGACCATCGCGTTCACCATGGCGTGGAAGCAACCCATTCCCCCGGCTGGGATTGGGAAACAGAGGGGCGGAGTTATAAAGCGTGAACAAGCGTGACCTTATCTCAAGAATGAGTGGTTGATGTTTGCAGGGTTTGCAGACAAGAGGAAATATCTCTCTATTTTATAATTTAGATACAAAACACTGGAATTCCACGAAGTTAAAAATAAAATATGGGTAAAAATGTCTCTAACATAACACAAAAAAAAACAGATTTTCTTTTAAGAATTTTTTTTAAATCATAAATCTTTTAAGAAAATATGAAAGAGGTTGGAGTTGGAGTATCTGAATTTTTTTCCCCACTATTAATATCTTTTGTTTTTAGTCGTTATAAAGGAACATCAGGGAAACAGAACACATTAAACCTCTTACTAAACCTCTAACTTAATCTAAATTACTTTTCTTTGCCTTCTTCATTTTTGTCCCAAGGGTGTGCAGACTTTTTTTTTTTGTGCGAACATTTTTATTCAGCATTTTTAACATCACAAATACCAACAAACTGAACAGAAAAAGCCCCCAAGAGACAGACGCAATAAAATCAATAACCTTTAGACAAAAATTCCACAATGGGAGGCCTTGTGTGATGTTGCCTGGCAGTGGCCTTTTCCAGCAAAAGGAAAAAAAAAAGCTTCAGCGAAGCGACAAGCTCAAAATGAAATCTGTGAACTGTCTTTTGAACAGCAGCTGAGTAAGCCGGTAGTACTAGTCTCTTGTGGAGAAGGTTTAGAGTGAATGATGAGTCGACTCCGAGCAAGAAGAGCGCCGGGGATATATATAAACACCTCTGTCTAAAAAGAGAGGACAACAGGTCTGCTGTGATTTTCATATCCTGCCACGAGACAGGGACAAAAGGCACCGAGAACATCTGAGGAACATTTGAGGAACATTTGGAACACCAATCATCAGCAGCGAGTTTCATTTGGACTGCGCGGTGGGGAGTTGTTTAAAATCTTGGTGCAAATTTATAATGAAATCAACTGATGAGGAAAAATATTTAGACGTAGCAAATATATTCTTCCAGAAGAAGAAGAAGATCCCAGTCCAATTCCCTGTCGGTTTAATACAAATCCCGAGACCGTACGTCCACTATCCCCAACGGGTGAGGAGCGTTCGAGATAAACGGATTATATAGAACGGATAGCAAACCCTGGGAAACTTCAAAAGATCGGATAAAGGGTGAATGTGTGTGGAAGCAGGAAGTCTGAGGTCGAAAAGAAGCAGGGATGGAAAGAGTCTGTCAAGTCATTAAATTGTTTAGGAGCCTCGTCATCGAAGATGCGCTCAATAGTAAGAGCGTTTCTCTTGGACCACAGAGGAAAAACCAAGAGTTTGCTATCTGTTAATAAAAAAAATGGTTATTCCATATTGTGGAATGTCTGAAATTTACGTGCGGTACCGAGACCCTTGTCCGCCTGAGCCAAAACTTCCGACATGTTACTGAGAACAAGCCCAAACGTAGCATAGCTGCTTTTCTCTCGACTCCAGCAAAAGGTAAAGTCGAACTAAACCAAGTTCTCAAGGCCGAGAACTGAACAGATAAATAATAAAAGCTTAAAATGTGGGACGGATCGTCCTCATAATAACGTTAAAGAGTGGAGAGTCGAGCCCTGGCCTCTTTTTTTATATTTATATATATATAAACCATTCCGAATAAACTCCTTATGTCAATGATTTGTGTCTTTCAAAATTGGGGAGAAGGAGAGAGGGGAATCATTGGGGGAAAAAAAAGAGACGTGGGGAAGAACATTCATTTTTATTATCCCTGAGTGCAGACTTTAAAAAAATAAATAAATAAATATTTTTAAAGCAAATGCCCATTTGTTTGCCCTGCATTAAAAACCCAAAGTACTGAGAGACGAGATTAGCGACTCACCCGGAGTGAGAGTGATGCCCCACCACCAGCTCCAGGGCATGAACGAGTGGTGAAAGATGTGCAGGAAAGTCACCTGACTGTGTTTCTTCCTCAACACAAAGAACACCTACAGAACAAAAACCACACACACACACACACAAAAGAATGAAGAATAAAGCGAGCATTGTAATGAATATTCATGAAAAGCATTGCAGATTAAATTAATGAGATGCAATGAGGTGATACAGTTCTACTTCTCCTATACAATACAAAACCCAAAAAGACGTCCAGAGGTGATTGCTAAGTAGTAAACACTACAAAAACAGAATACAACGGACACACAAGGTCATAAAACACACTGCCAGAGAGGAAAAGTCCTTACAGTGTCTAGAAGTTCAATATATTTTGAAAAGTAGAACAACCAGGCCACTCGGATCATCTGTAGAAAAAAAAAAAAAAAATCCAGCTGTAATGTCATACACACTTTTCATACCACAAGACAGGAATAAACCACTGATCCAGTAAAGTTACTGTTCCCACCCTAATCACGAGCACGTCAGCATGTCCCCGAAGGTTTTATTCCTCTTACTCCACAGCAACTTTCCAGCAATTACAGTTTTTATTTATTAAAGAAGGACAAGTCATTACTTTTCATCCATTTATAGTCACACTTGATGTTGTGGAACGTTCGTGAAACAAGTTATTTCCTGTTTTTCCGCTTACGCTATAGCAGCTATAAACGATAAATCAGCCGATATGTAATGAGCAGATGCTGATGTTTACCCTGAGAGTCTGCGGGCTGGTCGAGACGTCGATGAGGTCACATCTCCACGTGAACGTCGTCGCCCAGCCGGACATCATGAACTGAGAAACAGCGAGAAATGAAAATGAAATGAATCTCCTCCTTTCGGGTTAGACACGTTCCGCGTCTTGATCGCGAGCTCTCAGATGCAAGATAGCATTTAGCCTGGATTAAAGAGCGATGATGTCATCGAGTAAGTGCAGAATGACTGACATCTGTGGAATTCACAATGTCGTTGGGACAGGTTATTTCAAATACAGGCCTTGGTTTGCTTTAACATTCTTTCATGGGCCGTGAGATAAATTTCTTATTTATTTTAAGGTATATACACGTACATACTACATCAATACTATTATACTCTTATACTTTATCAGCGTGCAGTAGATTATTATACTTTCCTCATTTATTACATGTTACATTTTGCTCAGTAACAAACAAATCGTTCGCCTTAAAGACAAAACTTCAGAATAATGAAGGTTGAAATCTGATTGGCTGTTCGCACGTCCGTGTATCCAAACATCCGTGTCCTGGTTTCTGAGGAGAAAATGGACTTTTGGACACTGACGCAGTGACGCATCAAAACGTCCTGACGTCACGTCTTTGAAAGAAAAATAGCTCGCGGTGAGGAAAACGTGGTTGAAAGTGGGCGTGTCGTGGCCAGATTTATTAACACTTGTACACACTTTAAAAAAAGATTCTGAGCACTTAAAGTTAACCCTCTCTGAGTTCTTCATTTGACCCTCTGCTGGGGAACCGTTAAAGGCTCTAAGTAAAATCCTTTTCTGGAAGCGAACACTTCATTACACTATTAAATCCTAGAGAAGCCATTAAGAACCTCTTTCTTTAAAGACTGCAGGTATCACCTGGGTACGTCTGTGGTACAAACTCCAAATTATTGCTCATTATATTCTTCTTAATATTTAGAACCTATCAGGGTTCCAGGTAGAACCCTTAATTATCCCACAAACCCTTAAAGAGCCTGATCTTTCTAAAAGCATGTGTGTTAACTGGCTAAGTGTGTGGAACTCCAAAGTGTTGCTCAAGAATTCTACTTAATGCCTAGAACCTGTCACGGTTCAGAGTAGAACCCTTGTTTATCTAATGAACCCTTAAAAAAAACCCTTGAGGAACCTTTTTTTTTCCCCCTAAGTGCATATGTATTATCTGGGTAAAGTGTGTGGAACTCATTATTATGTCATTATTTTCTTCATAAAACCTAGAACCTGTCAAGAGTTTAGCACTTAGCTAAACTGTATTGGTACTTGGTATATTCTTAGAGAACAGGTTCTTCAAGGGTTCTTAAAGGGTTGATTGGTTACTTAATGGTTCTTAGCCTCCAAAAGGAGTTACCTTCTGGTAGGGAAACATTTTGTTGTAGAGTTCTACATAGACTCTTCAAGAGTTCCCCTCAAAGGGACAATCAAAGTTGTATATCGTAAAGAATGTAGTAATTGTCACTAGTTACTAGCAAACAAAGTCAGAGTATTTAACATTAAACAATTATCAGGGAAGCAGAAGTCCATCAGGTTCTGCTGTTGTCTCGTCAGGTTCTCTTCCTCAGATGCGACAATAAAAATTTTAAAAATGAACCGATCCCATGGTGAGCACTGGGTTTGGAATGATATCACCCTGAACCCCTGGATCGGTATCAGACTGGGTTTGACGTATTTGATGGATTTGCTCAGGTCTTTTATCCTCACTCGGAGAGTTTAACTGACAGTTTAATGGGTTTTATGCAAAGTCCGACGGCTCGGAAAGGAACATTATTTCCATCTTTAAGGACAGGCCAGAGCACATGTGAATAAAATTTGCAAGTCGATTTCCTTTCACGGGAACGAAAGGAAATCGGAATGACAACGAATGACAGAAAGGAGAGAATTTAAGAACCAAGTGCCGTGAAGAGAAGCGCCGTTTCCCCACCTCGTAAACGATGTAGGCGTTGAAGAACACCATGCAGAAGTTGTAAATGACCATGGGGGTTTTGAGGTCGTAAGGTTTGCGGTTGGCCATGTAGCGCGGCCCGACGTACAGCATGAGAAACACATAGCTCAGTAAGATGAGGGTCATCTGGATCGGGCTCTGCATCAGCGGGTAATCCCGTACTCGTGCGTCTGAGGACAGATAAAAGATCATTTACTTTATATCTGACCAAAAATAATGAAGATGTTTCACCAAATCATCAGAACAGACAGCTGGACAGACTATTACCATATTTTCTGGACTATAACACTTTTTATTTTTGCCTTCCAGCAATTTTTGAATTATCCCAATTATAAATACAACTTGCCCATTTGTTAGTGTCTTTACGGTAGGCGTACTACTCCAAAATTTACGGGAAGGTTATCGGAAGCTACAACGTTTTTACTTTGGTGGTAACTTTGACGAGTTTAAAGCCAGAAGGCCAATACGAAGCCCCGCACACATTTAGTTACTGTTATAATCCAAGATGATGAATAAATCTGGAGCGTTAAACGACGTAAAGGCGGATAGCAACGGTTGCTATGCAGAAATTAGAGGAAGAAGAAAATAAGACAGGGCTCGGGATTGGACAAGTCAGGACAGAGGGATTAGGAAAAAAACGATACTATGGCAATACTAATGGGACAAACACTGAACTAAACCACAGAAAATAAACATTATTTAAAAAAAAAAAAAAGCTGGAATGCTAATGTGAAATTTCACAACAAAGCAATTTATAGACAGATTTCTTCTTTTAAAGTGGGTGTGTCTTATATTCTTGGGTGACCCATAGTCTGGAATATACAGTAATTGAAGCAACTATCGTTGAACTTGCGACTCAGGCACAGGGGCGGGGTTACACCTGGTAGGTGGAGTAACATGAGTATGATTGGTTAAAAGCATGACGATGTCACCAGTGATTTGTAGGAAGAGAAGGATGAAAGTATGAAGATGTATTGCTAGATAACCTAGCATGGTATACAAAAGCAACCTGCTTTTATATGTTTATTCAAGAAAACGTTCTTATCGCTGCCTGTAGATATCAGCATCCTTAGATATTATACACTCGTGTCATGCAAATACCAGCTGTAAATAAAGCTAGCGAACACACATCAGCTTAGCTAGTTAACTGATGGGAAATGATGTCGCATGTTTACTGATATCTTATACTACACTGTTACTCTAACGCTAGCACGTAGCTAACAGCCAGTAAATCAGCTAGCTAGCTAGATTTCTTTGCATGCAATACTGTCATAATTTGAATACTGGGTCACGATTGGCTCAAACCTAATTTGCGACATCACAAAGTGAGGTCACAGCGAACTTACCTGTCCTTTTGAGGAGGTAGTCGTAGAACCTCATGATATTTGAAAACACTTCTTGAATCATCCTTCTTGTGTCACTTCAGCTGAACTGTAAACTTAAAAAAATAAATAAATAAATAAAAAAAGAGGGAAATGAGTGGAAAAAAAGGGACATCAGGCAGCTTTATAAATACACCATTAATACACTATTCATGAGTCAACAATGAGCAATGAGCGAGCTAAAGCAAACAGGAAACACCTGTCCAGGTGCACAGAATAAACACCAGACCCTGAGCTCCGGAGCTGATCTGACAGACGAGTGACAGAGCCGTGATAAAAAGAAAGGAGAAGCCGTTAATTTGCAAAGGCAAATGACCCCGATTCAAACGGGCCGTGTGAGACCCGACACAGCGAGCTCGTAAAACAGATCACGGCACATTAAACCCCATTCCTGCGCTCGTGAGTAAGACTCAGCACCGCGACCTGCTCGACTAGTCAGACTACACGTGTGTTCAACAGGATGACGCAGACCTGCAGAGAACAGCTAGCACTGATGAGACAGAACGTCACATGCACCGGGTCTTCTCAAGAAGGTCAGGAACGAGTGAAGAACAAACAAGAACAAATCAGGATGAGGATCAGGAGTTGTCTCACACTGCGTTTCCTCTGTAGGACTTCACGATAAACCTTCATCCAAAAAAATATATGTGGAGGGGAACCAAGTGCCATACTACATTCTGAAGGGTTCTTTGGTTGTCCTTTAAAAGGTTCTATGTAGAACCCTACAACAGAATGTTTCAGAAAACACTTACTTACTCGAAGAACCCTCGAAGAACCCTCGAAGAACCCTCGAAGAACCCTCGAAGAACCCTCGAAGAACCCTCGAAGAATGCTATTTTCTTCTTCTTAGAAAACAATGAGCACTAATTTGGAGTTTGTGTCACACACTTACTCAGTTAACACACACACTTAGAAAAAAAAAAGGGTTCTTCAAGGGTTCTTCAAGGGTTCTTCGAGGGTTAACTGGATAGTTAAGGGTTCTTAACTTACAAAACGCTTAGCATCTGATAGGAAAAGCCTTTTTGTTGTAAGGTTCTATGTACAACCATTAAGGGTTCCACCAGGACAAAGTGGGGCAAAGTGGAAAATACAAAAAAATAAAGTGGAAATTTTCCCCCCCAAATACAATATGCGATGCACATGAAGATGTTCAGGTTTAGTAACAAAGCAGCAGCAAAATAACAGTGTTAATTATTTCCCTGTTAAAATCTATAAAAATACCACAACTGTGGCTTCACTGATTATTTTTATTTAGCAGCTTTAAATATTAAACTGTGAGTACTTGGGGTGGTCGGTGTTACAGAGGATACAGATACAGTGTCACTTTCTTTCCCATCCTGACAGAAACAAAGAAAAATAAGAATTTAAACCTTTGTCCAAATTGTTGTAAGCAAGAAAGAAAAAAAAAAAAGACAGTAAAAAAATGTTGCTACTCAAAAACTAAGAGACTTTTCAAAAATCCATCTGTATTTCCTCAGATTAATCTAAAATGCTCTAAATTGTCAGTGTTGTTAAATTTTACTGCCTACAGTAAGGGTGTGTCACTCTTTTCCCTGCCCTGCCAGAAACAAGGAATTAATAAACAAAGAAAGAAAGAAACAAACAAACAAACCTATTCCATATCAAACTCCAGCACTAAAAGTTTATTTCAGAGTAAAATGTCTATTTAAAGCTACAAAACAGGAACAATTACAGTATTTTTACTTCACTGTAAACCTGTATTCCATTATCTCACTTCTATTCCAGTAAATCTGACTCAAAAATAATAATTAAAATGCAATTAAAAAAAAAAAAAGAAAAAAAAAAAAAGGTCATTGATGGTGTTACTGCCTTTCTGGTCCTAACAGAAACAAGCAAAAAGCTTCATTCATGATCATAACTAAAGCGTCTTTCGACATTGCGTGAGGATTCGTATGATCAGTATTTTGATTAAACAAAAGTAAAACACTGAGGTAATGTGTATTATCTTTACTACAGCAGTGTCACATCCTTTACTGCCCTGATGGAAACAAGTGAAAGCTTTCATACTTAAGTATACATGCCAAGTCTGATAGGTTTGTTTCTGAATAAAACTTTCTATTTAAAAAATATATTAAATGAGAGCAGGGTTTCAACTCATTGTAAAAGCTCATTTCAGTTTCATCCAAACAGCAAAAAAAAAAAAAAGTAAGTTACTGTTATTGATTTTTCTAAAAACCTCTCGATTATGCAACAGTGCGACGCATTTTTCTGTCCTGACAGAAACAAGCAAAGCCCCCACCTTCTTTCCTATTTCTTATAAATAGTTCTGAATTAAATGATCAGTCATTTGTCATTTTTTTTTAATCCTAAACTAAAATGTGTGTAGAGAAAAAAACCAAAAACAAAACACATCTACAAATGAAGATCCTGATCAAAAGACAGTTCAATATTTCCTCAGATTTTGCTCTGAGGTTTAAATAAAATCCAAAAAAAATTTTTCATTGCTGTTAAATTTCACAGTTTAGAAAACAGTTGTGTCGCTTCATCTCCTGCCCTGACAGAAACAAACCCCTGCTCATAGAAACCAGGTCAAAAAAAAAAAAAAAAAAGCATTTGTCATTTATTAGAAAATTTCCTTTTAAAGCTACAAGCCAGGAATAATGAAGCGGTGTCTTTTCCCCATTAGCACGATGAACCTGTATGACTAAGTGAGTAAAGCCAGTCAGACAGGTGAGGTGAAGAGGAGCTGAGCGAGACGCGCAGGTACACGAGGACAGGACCGAGTGAGGAAAAGACAGATTGTGGCTCAGATACGACGAGAATGATGAATTTGAAATCAGATAAAGTGTAAATATGAGAAGAGACAATGATTAGTTTCTGGTATCTCTCTCTCTAGGAAAGTTAGAAATGAATTTAAGAAGGAAGGAAGAAAGAGCACATGGTGAAGATATGACCATGAAATCTACAAGTTAAAATGTTCATCATTCATCAGTTAACTGTGTAAGTGACTTTTTTTCTCACCTGTTACTTCACACCTCAGGCCCAATGTGCCAAACACTCAGCCCTCCAAATCTGAGCCTGCTCCAAACTAAAGTCAGAGGAAATGTGGCTGTTTTTGAGCTTCAGCCCTGAAGGTCTTCATTTAAACGCTGTTTCCAGCAGCATGAGGGAAAAAAAAAACAAAAAAAAAGAAGGTGTGTTTGTTGGTAGTGACAGAGCAGAAGTGAATGAGAACCTCAGCTCTGAATTTAACTGAGAGTAAAAGTCACCAGGCACTGAAACCCCACCCACCTTCTCCTTTCGACCACACCCTGCCCTGGCCACGCCCACTGCGACCAAATCCAGGCTTCCTACTGGCTGCTGAAAGAATGCCTGATCTTCAGCACTGCTTTGGTCTTGCTATGCTGAAGAAGTGGGTGAGAAATCAAGGGATGATCTGTGTGTGTGTGTGTGTGTGTGGTTGATAATGAAAAGCTGTATTGTTCAAGTCACAACACACAACCACACACACACACACACACACACACACACAGCTTTTTAGTTTGCTGTAACAGTCAGTTTTAGACGCGAAACATGATCAACAACAACAACAACAACAACAACAACAACGAAAAAGATTTCATTAATCAAAACTGTTTGGATGAAGATGCTCACTACAATCACTGTCACGAATGATTAACGTTTTAATGAAATTAAATAAAAAACAGCTCAATATTGTGATGAATATGTGATGAATATTGTGATGAATATTGTGATGAATATGTGATGAATATTGTGATGAATATTGTGATGAATATGTGATGAATATGTGATGAATATTGTGATGAATATTGTGATGAATATGTGATGAATATGTGATGAATATTGTGATGAATATGTGATGAATATGCATTACACAGCTTCTACAGTCATATTCGTTTAAACACACACTATATACTGAACATCTTTATCTACGTACATACAAATTATTTTTCTTTTCTTTTTCTTTTTTAAAAAAAACTATTATCATTTTAAAGTTTGTAATACAAAATATGTTTTTTTTGTGTCTTTAAATTATTATAATTTCGATAAAAATGTGGGATTTTAATGTGCAATATTAATATTTTTAACACATATATTTTTGCCACATTTTATGTTTAAACATGCTTTTTAAATTTATCCTGACGATAGAAATTTACGATTGTAATATCTTAAGCGTGTCTTTGTTTTTAAAGACCTTTCATTTTAAAAATAGAAGGTTTTAATAAAAATCGGTTTTACAGTAGGAAGTTGGGTTAGAGTACCTTAAAGTTCACTTTTTCTTGTCATTTCTACAGTGATGTGGGTTTGGAATATCCTAAGCCTGTCTGTAAATGTCTGAAATCTGCCTTTTTATTGTCTTTCCAATA
The DNA here is from genome assembly GCA_033441845.1 of Pangasius mekongensis. Taxonomy (NCBI): domain Eukaryota; kingdom Metazoa; phylum Chordata; class Actinopteri; order Siluriformes; family Pangasiidae; genus Pangasius; species Pangasius mekongensis. The sequence goes on along the minus strand of JAKKZJ010000021.1, from coordinate 19,048,721 downwards.
GAATTATTTTTTTAAACATTTGTAGTTTCTGTTTTTAATAGAAATTTGGGATTTTATTCTTGAGGTCTTGAGTTTGTCTTAGTTATTATTTTACGATTTTTTAAAAATGTTTAAATGTGTGTTATTTATTTATTTATTTGTCTTTACAATCGATATTCGGGTTTTTAATGTCCCACTCATGCCTTAATACCGTATTTCCAGTCGAATGTTGGGATTTTTAATGTCTCAAACTTGTCACTTCAATAGAAAGTTTTGTTTTTTACAAAATATCCTTTCATTAGATATTTGAGATTTTAAGATCCTAAACTTTTCATTGTGTTTATAGTTGCAAGTTTGTACTGTCCTAAATGTTTGACTAGTAATTTGTGTTTTTAGTTCCTTCCTTTCAAAATAAATGTTTTTAATATCATAAAGCTGCCTTTTTATTGTCTTTTTCGCTTCAGCTGCGGCTGTGGACGGAGCGGTTATCAGCGTCGAGATGTTCGAGGCGAGACAGACGTTCAGTGAGAGTGCTGAGACTGAAACCGGCTGCAGATCTGATCTGAAGGAGATCAGTGATAATCCTGACGCATAAATGACTTCGGAATGACATTTAAGACACGTCTCGGAGTGGGATCACTTTCTTTTTTTTTTTTTTTTTTTTGTAGCCCGTAGAAACCAGCAAACACTTTCAATCAGCCTTAAATCAATGGTCTTTGTTTTTACGCCTCTATTTATATGTAAAAATGTTACAACACTTGATGTATGACTCTTCAGTTACTGTGTGTGTGTGTGTGTGTGTGTGTGTGTGTTTTCTCATTGCTTAATATGTTCACATTGCTTTATATGAATAAAACACATGAGTATGATGAATATCAGCCCATGATATGTGACTCTGGATCAGTGTTCTTGGCTCTGCGTCCTAACTGAGCCGTCAGCAGGTGAGTTTCACTGGACTGCGGAGCCGCAGGTCCGACTCGTTCCTCCGGTTCTGGGCGTGACATCGCGAAGGCCTTTCGGCTCCATTCCAGGAGGACAGGAGGAGGGAAACAATCCGAGAGGAATTAGAGGAATCCGGATATGGTGGGAGGACAAAAATTTCACACACACACACACACACACACACAAACACGTGTATGTTTACTCTTACTATCCTTGTAAGGACTTTTCACTGATAATAATTATTAATGTAGCTAATTAACTACACTATCTCTAATTAAATTATAATTAATTAAATCTAACTCTAATCTTAACTTAACAGTAGCCAAAACGAAACATTTAGGATCTTTTAGTTTTCAAAATAAAAGATGCATTTTTTTTTCTAAAAATAAAATAAAATAAAAGCAGTTTTCCTAAACTGTCTAAACTGTCACATATCCTTGTAGAGACATTTGGTCCCCACCAAGATATAAACACACACACACACACACACACACACACAGAGGCTGATGCTTAGATCATTGTTCTAACTTCTTAAAATCTCACAAAACCCATTTTTAGCTCACACAGTTTGGCGTTTCTGCACATCAGCATCACACCCAGATAGGGGGCGTGGCCTAAAGTTTGAGACAAGCAGGATATTGAAGCGAGTGTGTCATAACTCAACGCTAAGCTGGTAGCTATAAGCTTCCTGTTAGCTACATTAGCCTCGTAGCTCCAAACACGCAAAGACATCTCAGCTGATAGACTACGTTTATGAAACTTTTCTTTTTAATTTATTGTTCAATAACTTTATTCGCTAATCGGCTTGCGTATAAAGTTTAAAACTCAAGGTCAGGATGAACAGTTTGTACTCCGAGGAAAAAAAAAAAGAAAATTAAACAAATCCTAATATTTGGAAGAGTTAAAAAAAAACAAGCTAATCTTAAACACAGTGAATGATGCAGAAAAGATCAAACTAATACATCTCTTTTAGTAGTTCAGACTTTAGGCCACGCCCCCCCTACCTGAATCTGATGACAAACTAGCTAGCTTAATATCAAACCTAGCTACCGGTTTACACAATACAAGAGTTAGCGTAATGATGCTTAGCTTGTACTGAACTTGTCGTTCTGGTTGACTTTATGTCTGTCCTTCTACAGCCGGCTCTAAAATTATTGGCACCCTTCAAAAATACTTATCTTTACGTTAACAAAAACGATTAGGATAAGAATCTCTCTCTCTCTCTCTCTCTCTTTTTTTTTTAATATCTCTCAAAAACTTGAAAAAAAGATAAATACAAATGAAATTCTTTTAAAAAATGAAAAAAGACAAATGTGAAGATGTGAGTTAAACCGAAGAACTGTTAACACCACGAGGACAGACGAGTGTTGATCCTCACGAGTCAGGAACACAGCGATGATAAAAATAAGGTTTAAAAAAAATAAGAAATCTGGAACGATTGTTAATTTTCCGGGCGTGTTCGATGCTAAACTGGCGGCTCTACACGTCTAACACGCGTCGTTGTCCGGGTCCGGTGCCGTCGTCAGTGCGTTGTCGTGTTGTACACGCTTCTGTCTGTTATGTGCTGATGCTAGTGTTAGAATGAATTCCATGCTGATGCTATTAACACATAAACACACATAAACTAATCACCGAGATTCACTCAGCTGATATTCAACACAAAACAAGTCTCTAGAAACCTCTCTTTCACTCCCACCGTCTCTTCCCTTCCATTAACTCGGAAAATTGGACAAATCGAGTTTCCTGGTCACGCGGAATGAAGCCGGGGTTTAGCATTTCTTCAGCGCTGTAATGGAGAGAAACAAGACATCGCTGTTTATTGTCCTAAATTAAATCACATGCCTCTTCCTAACGTCTGCGTTAAATTGAAATAAGATAGTTACATTTATTTATTTTTACCTCAGGTTTTTCTCTTTTTAAAGACTTTTCCATATGTGTTACACTCTATATGATAAGCAAAGGCTAAGCAATTTAGTCTTTGCTAATTTCCAGAAAAAAAAGGCTAATGGCTGTAATTATCTATTAAAATAATTAACGTAGTGTTTGCTAACCTAGCTACTGGCTTACATAATACATTATTTGGCCTAATGTTAGCTAGCTTGTTAGTGAAACTAGATACTGGTTTACATAATATAATATTTAGCCTGATGTTAGCTAGCATCAGTAAATAAAGCTACTTTGTTTGCACAATATAATATGCTGCATTTGTGGTACCTTGTAAGTTGTAATGATGTCATTTCCCACCTTGGGACGTTCGATGTGTGAAGTTTGAGGGGAAAAAAAAAAAAGCCTTTTGTACATAAAGCTCACAATATATAGTCTTATGTTAGCTAGCTTGCTAGCAAAGCAAGCTACTTTGTTTACACAGTACAACACTCTCATGTTAGCTAGCTTGCTATCAAACTTGGCTGTGGGTTTTGCACAATATAGCTGGCCTAACATTAGCTAGCATGGTAGCTTAATTTGCTAGCTATCTACTATGTTTAAAAAACAATAGTAATAATAATAGTCTAATATTAGCTAGCTTGTTATAGGTTTACACAATAATTTACACAATAAAACAAACTGATGCTAGCATTCTAGCAAACCTAGATACTGGTTCACACAGTATACTAGTTAGCATAACGTTAGATAGCTTGCTACTTAGTTTAGACAAAATAATAAATAAATGTTAGCAGACTTGTGACATTAGAAACTGATTTTAATGTTTATAACACTTTGCTTAATTTTGCTAGCTTGTTAGCAGACATGGTTACTGCTTTATACAATAAATAGGTGGCCTAGTGCTAGCTAGCACCAGGGTGAAATTAGCATTAGCCACACAGTTCAGCTATTAGCTGAGCTATCTTAACAAAGTATTGCACCAGTGTTAGTCAGCTAATTAGTTAGCTAACGTTACCTCTGCAGCTGTAGCTGTTTGAATTTAAGTAGCTAGCCAAATTCACAAATAAGCTAGCTAATGTTGGGGTGTTATATCATGGAACTGAAATACAACAATAGCGAGTTAGTTAACATTACTCTAAGAATTATATTGTGTAAACAAGCTAACACGCTAACATTAGGGCTAACTATGATGTTGTGTAAACCAGTATTCATGTTTGCTAGCAAGTCTTAGCCCTTACACCTTCAGATTATTGATTCCTTTAGCATCTGCCTTTAATACAGTTCTCTTTCTGACTATTATTATTATTAATATTATTATTATTATTATTATTATTGTATCTTCTGTTGTGAAAAAGTGTTGATGTTTTTTTTTTAATATGGCAGCACTCATGGAAGTTTTATTAGCATTTGATGCTAAGTAGTAGCATAATAATTTTATTTGTATGGAGCCTTTTCTTAGTCATATAAAATCATATCTGAGGTAAATGTTGATGTTCCTGATATTTCTGTCTTGTTTTCATTGTCATTCTGCTTTTGTAATGTTTGAATATTCGTCGCACCTAGTTTGCACAGAATTGAGAAAAGTTTTCTTTTAATTTTCACGTTGTATCTTGTAGCTATCATGTAAATCACGGCTTCATGTATTTAAAAGTTTAAATAAACAGAATAGAAAAGTTTCAGGCCACTGCTGAAACTAAAACACTCGTTCGTACAAAAGATCAGATTTTCCTCGAGTCTTATCTCTTCCAATGACGCACGTGCTCTGATGGATTTGATCTAACGCGGGTTGTCAGATTTGTCGTTTGAGAACGACACGCTGTTGTTAACGTGAAAGGAAATTCTGATGTAAGTATTTAGACGATTCTACTTCTGGACGCTGCGCTGCAAAATCTGGCATCATAGCACGTGAAAATATCTTGAATATAGTCAGATTTAGTCAATATATAAGTGCTATTATAAGATCACAATTAACCAAATACGAGTTTATTAAACCTATTTCTAGATTTGTTTTTACTCATTTCATTTTTCTATTTGCAGATAATTTCTAGAAATAATTAGAAATTATTATTATTATTATGCCAATAGAACAAGACTTTCAGAATTTCAAGCTTGAAATGAGAAATAAAAATACCTAGAACTAGGTTTTAGTAAACTATTAGTACCAGAATATTTAGTATATTTGGTTTGCTGTAATCTTGTGAGAGAAAATATGAGATAAATCTGACTATATTCAAGATATTTTCACTTGGTAAGGTGCATTTTTTTTTTTTGCAGTGTGCTGTATATTAAAATCGGCTAGTTTGCATGAAGGGTGTGTGGAAGATGGTGTTGTTGGATACAAAAAAAAATGGAGATTTAAAAAAATAAACATTCATAGCTGTGCGGCGTACAGGAAGTTGTTGTGTCTGGTTTCCTTTCTGACCAGCAGATGTAGCTGTAAACCATCGTAACACCGAGGATGTGGCGTTATTCCTGTGTTCATACTGACACAAAGCGGTGGAGATAATAAAGCATAGTGTGTTAATCGAGTTAGTGTCAGGTGTTAGTCATTAGACGATGATAATTAGCAATTAAATTTAATTCAGTTTTGTTTGTATAGCACTTTTAACAATGGACATGATCACAAAGCGGCTTTACAGAAATATATAAACTCAGGATGTGTATATATATATATATATATATACAGTATTCTAAATTTATGAATTCATCCCTAATGATTTATCCCTAATTTATCCCTAATAACCATAATACTCGCTTGCTGTTTAGATTGTTTGATATTTCATTGTATATCATTATGTAAATTTCTACTTCTGTTTGATTTAATTATTTATTTTCACTAATAATGTGTTAACTGTCGTTGTGTCTTTAATCGTTGG
>JAKKZJ010000021.1:19003484-19025200 GCA_033441845.1 Pangasius mekongensis | reverse complement strand
GTTAGTCCCAGTCTTTAGGGCTCTGACTCTTGGTTAGTCCCAGTCTTTAGGGCTCTGACTCTTGGTTAGTCCCAGTCTTTAGGGCTCATGGTTAGTGTCAGTCTTTAGAGTTTTGGATTTTGGTTAGATATTAAAATGTATTATAATGTATGTATTTTTTTTTAAATATCAAACCTGAATACTACTCATTATGTATTTTCGCTTCTTTTTCTCCAGACCCTCTACAGATGTTCCAGATATTTTGGGCAGGCGTAAACCCAAGCCCTCAGAGATGGACCTTCCGTAAACATCTAAAGCTCAAACCATCGACTGTGTGAAAGAACAGAGAGTATAATAATATAAGTTAGACTCAGGCCTACAATTAATATCTGTGCTTGCGAGTGGAAGAAACATGAATGACTTACGTATATTACTAGTATGAACATTAGGACATCTTGTCCATGAGATGTGTCTTCCCTCCTGTTGTGTATCATCGCCCCCGGCCGTCTCTTTAGACTCCAGATCAAATGCAAATGCGACATTTATTTAAAAATCTCCAATATGCCTCATTTCCATTTCAGTGATGATCAATATAAGCGATCCTGATGGAAGATTTAAAACAAATCATTTTGACTCAGGCGGAACAGAATGATCGAGGTCTTTAATAGCTTTTAAATGTGTTTAAATGTGCGTTTAAAACAAAATGCTGAATTCTGGTGCATGAGTAAAATTTGGATGACTACAAATCATTTGAGGTCATTTGTAATTTAAAATGTTTCTGTGCTGTCAAGAAATAAAAAATTACAGGCAACACACTTAAAAGTTCTGTATTAAAAGTTAAAAAAATATATATCTGTGTCATGTTTCGCCTCTGTGTGTGTGTGTGTGTGTGTGTGTGTGTGTGTGTGTGTGTGTGTTTTCAGTGCCTGCAATGTTGGAAAAAAGGGCATTAAGATGAGAAACATCAAGAAACATCAACATCAAACCCTTTTTTTTAATTTAACACACTCCAACTTGGTCATAATTGGTTGGAAAATTATATCGACATTCATCATGAAAATTGAGGAGGTTATTCCACAATCCTGATTATCCTAATCATTCCGATGTTTCTGATCTCAATCGGGGAGTGATTTACACCTTCCAACCTGGCTCATGTCCAATCTGGCAACCATGATCAGTCCAATCTGGCAACCCTGGCTGCCTCTGTGTGATCTTCTCACAGAGAAAAGCAAAGGGAAACGCAGAGCAGAGGAACGTGCCCGAGAGCCGAGACACATCTCTACAGCTCTACAGCTTTCCCTCTGTTTATAATCGACGGCGCTCCTGGTGATTACAGAGCTTTCAGAACACAGGATGATGGATTTACTACACATTTCTGACATTTTTATGGCTTTTTTCTTTTTGGAAAATAAAATACTCTCAAAGAGCTGAAGTGGTAAAACATCAGAGGATCATTCAGTATCATTAAGAATTCACTGAGTGAAGGATTTACACTGCTTTTGGAGACTTGGAGAGGGAGATGTAATAAAAAATAAAGATTGTAATTCCAGGATATGACCTGTCTGATTTCTCCGGACTGGATTAAGACTCCAAGATTTCATCCTTCTTACAAGTGAGTTAAAGATGCATCTGTATTCTAAATAAAGTCCAAATCAAATTCATGTATTCGAATACATTTCGAGTTTTTGAGTTATGAATCATGTATCCATTTGACTTGCTGCCCCACACTTGGGTGAAAACAACATTCTAGTATTTAAACAATGATTTTTTAAGGAAACTAGTATAGCGGGGAAGTGAGATTGAAATGACCGTTTGGTTACGCATGTGCTTCTCGAGTTTCTGATGACATTGCAGCAGTTGTCATGACTAAGCTGTGACCTTGCTTGAAGAATGCTGCCTGGGATCTCTTAAGAGCTTTTATTTTTACGATTTGTCACACCATGACAGTTCACGAAGGTGTTAAGACCAGCAGAGAGATGGATGTATCTTCTGTACCTTTGTGATTCTTCATTAAAATCTTTCTTTCTATCATTTCATTACAGGTTGCCTGAAAGTAGTCTCCAACGATTAACGATGCAGCACTAACAAGACTACATCCAAGATTACATAACGCCACGACGGTAGCCACGATATAGAAATGGTGTGTACTGAGCGAAACTCGGGCACCTCCGTGCCCAAAAAGGAGCCTCAGGTCCGTCATAAACGCAAATCCCGCCCTCAGGGCCTCCCGTCACCGGCGCTATGCTGCGCGTGTGGCCTGTGCATCATGCTAGCGGGTATCAACATCACCCTAGTGGGCGCGTTCGCCTTTACCACGCTCCTGCCCTCCGGTAACCCGCCTATCATCATCGGACCCGTCCTTCTGCTCGTTGCCTTCACTTTCTTCGCCGCCTGCTGCGTGTGCAGCCGCATGCCTCCTCCGCATAGCTCACGTCGAACCAAATCAGGCAACGTGGGCTTCATGAGGCACCACGGGGCGGCGTTCGAGATTGAAACGAGCGAGCACACCATTCAGGACACGACCGCCGTCCAGCTCAGTCCCACCAACTCGCCCAGCTTGTCGCGCAGCTCGGAATCGGATCGAGATGCTAATGTAAACGCAAATGCTAATCTTAATGCTAATGCTAATGCACCCGCTCCGGACTATTCGCTCTTCACTATGGATGCTAACGGGCCGAACTCGGTGTCAGCGGCCTTTTCCACCACGACAGGAAGTGGGGAAGCGGTCAGGCTCACGTTGCCGTCCAATGCCACCTAGGAGAGACTGTATAGCTTTTCTGAAATGTAAATAAAAATGTTGAAGGAGGGAAGGTGGCACTTGGGTGCTGTTTTGTGATTCTGTGTGGTGTGTTAACATAGACATATTAGCGCAAGAGCTGGAGGAGCCCATGGAGTAACAAACTAGGCACTGGCGGCTTTTACAGCCTCCACAGGAAGTGAGAAAGTCGTCACGTTCAATTTATCATCCGATGCCACCTAGAAGCATCTGCAAATCTTTGCAGAGATGTAAATAAAATGTTCTGAGAGGGAAGTGGCACTTTGTTTGGTGCTAATTTGTGGTTCGTGCTAACTAAGAAGCGCTGGAAGGTCCTGATTGGAAATCTGTGTGGCGATTATATGAAGATCTTTATAGAAGAGAGACTTTTAAACCCCTTGAAATGGAAGAAGCCTCAGATCTAGGTATGCTAATCCTTCACTATGGATGCTAATCCGACAAGCTTGGTGTTAGCAGCTTTTTCCGCTTCTATCATCTAATTCCACTTAGAAGAGTCCATGAATTTCCACTGAGATGTAAATACCTTGTTGGATGTGTTCATCATGAGTGTATTAGGACCTCCTTGAAAGCCAACGCCAAAGTGAATGCTAGCTTAAACATGCCTTCTCCAGACTTTACACTCTTGCTAATTGGTGTAGCTTGGCATTGACGACTACTACTTTTGGGCATTTTGTCCACAGGAAGCAGAGACGTGGCCAGATTCACTTCACCTTCTGATGCCACCTCGGAGTTGAATAAGCGTAGTGCATTAGCGGAGACGTGTTAGCACTTTTTGAAAAAGTCCTGCTTTTGGAAAGCTGATGGTCAACAGAGAAACGTATTAAGGGCTTTTGAAACCCCAAACTCCAACTGGATGGAGCCTCGGTGTGTGAATCACTGTGTCTTGTGTTTCACACTTTCGCACTCTGCCACTGTTACTCAGATTATTCACAGTTATGGCGCTAACAAAGAGACAGAATCTGCTGTCATGCCAAGCAGAGAAATACAGCGATGTGACGTTACCCAGACTAAAAGCAAACATGAACCTTCTCACTTTCCAGGCACAAATTCCTATTAAAAAAAAGGTTGTATAGTATCATACTGTGCCGGATGCACTGCCATTTTCTAAAGGAAGGGGGCCAAAACTATTAAGAATTATGAGTATTGCAAATGCAATTTTAAAAAAATGTGCAATTAAGACAACCATCGTTAAGTTGTAGTATTTTTAGTATATCAGTAAATGAAGGTAGGTCACGCTGACAGGTTGGTACAGTGGGACAGTTGTAGCTCAGAGACGCTGTTAAAGGTCAAGTCGACAATTTGGACCCTTTTGGTTTGTACGTAAAACTCATAAAACTCTTTCATTCATTGGTCAGAAATACTGGGAAGAAAAAAAAAGATAAATTCAAATAAAATAAAGTCGCATCACTTTCCCATTGCGCTAGGCCACCTCGCTCAGACTCGAGTGTGAACGCTGTGTTCCCTTTAAAGCCACGCCCCCAGAACACATGAAACTCCGACATGCTAATGAAGGAGGCGGAGCTTTCTTAATTGTCATTCTCTTCTTGTTCTGAGATACAGATACTGCCAAATACACCTGTCAGATTTATTCCCTGATCGATAAGGGCTGTAAACCACTTCTTTTTTTTTAACGATTAAATCCTTTCAGGGGAATTTCCTGTCAGCTCCAGAAATATTGGCATCCTTGGCAAACAATCTCGCATTGAAAATATGACCGAAATCTATCCATTAATTAAAGTCAATTTATTATCTATTCTAATCTTATCTAATCTTCTGCATGTTGAATGATTACAGGAATCATTTCTCTGTGTTGTGGATGACTAAAGGACAACTCAGGTAAACTGAAAAAAAGTAAAAATATAAACACTAGGAACGTGCTTCAGGTGTTTCAGCAATTTTGTTCATAAAAGAACTTCTAAAAATACAAAGTGTTGTATACAACGTGTAGTTTTCTTAAAAATAAAATAAATGTATTTAAATGACGTGTATCATTGTCAGTGCGAGATGAAACCCATGTTTACCAAGGGTGCCAATACTTCTGGACCCGACCGTAATTCGGAGGTGTGGAAAGTGTCACGTCAGTGTTCTCGTCACGTCTTTTAAGAAACCGTGAGCTGGACATTTTTATCGGGAAAAACTGTTCGAATTAAACATATGTAAGTGTTATTGCATCGTAAAACACAACAACCAATCAGGTTGCAGTATGCAAATAAGAGCCACGCAACACGATTTGGAAAGTGGGCAGGTCGTGCAATGTTGGGAGTGTTTTTTTTAATTTACATATTTCTGTTCTGAAAGTTTCGGCACCTATATTTTATTTTTTATTTTTTGCGAAACCGTTACGTGAATTTGTTTTCTAATATATTTTCCCCGCTGCTTTGTTCCAGCCTGCCATATTTAGTTTTTATTCTTTCCGCCAAATTGCCACGATGCATTTTGGAAGTGATTTTCTGTCCTGCGCTCGTTTACCACACACGATTTTTCCACAGTACTCATCACAAAAGGGCATCCGCTCGTTACTCGAATTATTCAGGACAGATAAAGTGGCTAATGGCAAATAGCATTACGACATGACAAGTGTGTGTGTGTGTGTGTGTGTGTGTGTGTCTACAGTGACAACAAACAACAAACAAAAAAGGGCTGATCTACAAAACATACAGCGTTTAAACTTCAGTAATCTGTGTCCTGATATTTAACGAATGCATTCGGTTACCGTTGCGAATTTATGTTATTTTATGCATTTCATTTTTTTTACAGAAGTGTCGTACATCTGTGTGAACATCTGCTAAACCCCACAACGCACCGATTTTTACATTTCTGGCCCAATTATTGAAATTAAATACAGATAAGATTCCTAGATGCCTGTAATTTAAGGGGAAAAAAAAAACTTTTCCTGCACCATATGAGGAAATGATCTCCAACAGCAACAAGGACCTCGTCTGAAGACTTGTCCCGTGTTAAGTTCATTTGCATGCTCATTTGCATGCTGAAGATATTTGTGACATCACTGCTGCAAAAGTAAATATTGCAATAACGCTATGTTCACACTAGCGACATGTGACAAGTGACATCTGAACTGAGAGTTTCTGTGGAGGCATTAAGCAGTAAAATTACACGATGTATCTAAAAGATTTTCTTGAATGATTCCTCGGTTCGACGTTTAAGTCACTAACGAGTTTAGTTCCCGCCTGCAATTAGTTCCCGTTTACTGTTTGACGCAAAAATGTCATACGTGACTTCTCATTAAATGTGTATCGCGACGTTAGGAAGAAAAATAAAGCTTGGAAGGAAGTAGCAGAGATCGCTGTTGACTCCGGTGACGTGTACGTAGCTAGTACAGTTAGCTAATCTAATCTGAGAACAAAGCTAGTACAAAGCCGAGCGCGTGACGTGTAACTCAAACAACCGATTTCTAACTAGTTAGCTATCACTAATAATGTTTCTCATCGTAACAAAAAAGGCCACGCCCACAAGAGACAAACTACACCTCAGATGAGTGCATTGCTAGTGTGACTGTAGGGTAACGGCTAACTTTTTTTTAATATTTGTTACATTTATTTTAACAAATTAATTGCACCAACATGACCAAATCATGTCATAATACGCTAATATCCAACATGGAGGTGGAACGATACGAACAATTTTCTCAAGAATAATTATCCACACCGCTATAGCATAACGTTAAAGGTGCTATATGCTAAAATTTCAGATTCACTTATCAAAGTTAAACCATCATACCAATATACTGTCACACCCCTAATCTAATCTAACCTAATCTAATCTAATCTAATTTAATAATGTGCTAAAACGATAACTATATTAAGCCGCTATTGGACGCTACAGTAACTGTTACCATGGAAACAGAAAGCTGCCTTAATGACTGTGATCTCAGGATGGATCCGATGAGGGCTAATCAAACGTACGCCATACGCGATTCTGTAACGTAAAACTGTGACTCTGTGGTTAAAGTTGGTCTGCATGTGTTTGTTTGTTAAACCTGTAATGATGTGAACTGCTGTTGCTTAAGAAAATTATAAAGAAAAATATAATTCATCATCATTCTCTTCATTTCTGTCACATTGTCTTTTGTGTGGATTGCGCTGGAATTAGCCGATTATTCACGCCGTTATCATGGATGCTTGTCACTTTAAATCGAGGATAATTTGAAAAGTTTGATAAACATGACGGACGGAACGCGCGTACGAATCGTATAGCTAACGTTGTCTTGATTATTTGAGTTCACAGAGTGCCTGAGGATGTTACCTTTACCTAGCTAGCTAGCACAACATATATAGCTAGATAACGTAAAGCTAGCTATGTTTTTTTTTAGTTACATTTGGGCAATTTGTGAAGACAAATACATACATCCGTAATAAAGCAACTTTAGCTACATAGCTGTTTCAAATGAACGTTAGCCAGCTAAATATTACTATTTAAATTGTGGGCTAGCATTAAATACTTTTAGCTATATTTAACTTTAACTATTTATAGCTAGCTAAGTATGTAATTAAAAATAATATCGTAATAGCTTGTTTTGTAGCGTTAAAGTCATTCCAGTGAGTATATTTCGTCACGTTTAAAGCGTAAACAAATTCAGCCCGTTATTATATGGTTGATATCGTCACACGGCTAGTCGGAACGAGTGATGTTGAGTGATTTCACTCCTCGGGCAGTGAGCGAACGTGAGCGTTTACATCAAACCATTTCACTCTTTTTAAGTGTTTTCACTGAAATGTGTGAAGAAGAGATGTTGTGGAATTCCGTTTGTAAAAATGTGGTAATAAAATCAGAGCTGTGAGTGAATTAAACACTTTAGCATGAAAAACGAAACGTTAAAAGCGTGGTTTTTATTCCGTAAGATGGAAAGAACTGGGAAAAGACTGAGAGAAACAGCGAGATAGATAGACAGAGAGAGAGATCATTTTTCATCAAAATGAAAATAAATAAATAAATAAATAAATTCTAGACAGAAACTTCAAGACTTCAAGAATTTCTACAACACTCTAAAAACAAAATGAACAATCATAATTCTCTTTATAAAGAAATTTTTTTTATTTTTTTGTTTAAATCAGGAAAAGTCTGAAATGTGGTGAGCAGTGAAACTAAAGAAGCGCTATAAATACTAATAAACACTTATAACACACTTTAAAGCTCCTAATGAAGGCTGTGGAATTGAGCTGAGGTGTTGAATCAGTTGTGTGAATGAGTCGGCTCTTTGACTCGGTTCATTTAAGTAATCGGCATACACGAATAATTTTTTTTCTTAATTTTTCTCCTTGTCTTGTTTTAGATGTAGACAATGTCGTTACTTCTGCAAAAAGTAAAAAAAAAAAAATTGCTTCAGTGGAAACCTATTTTCAACATCCGAGCTATTCAGTGAGTCGTGTATTTGACTCTTGAACCACGGAGGATTCATCTGCATATTTTATGTAATGTAACGCAAAGTAATGATAATTTGTTTGTTAAAAGATTTCATGAAACAATGTCAGTCGTGTGAAGAATAATCACAGGTCATTGTGTTCGGGTTAGAGGGACAAACATGGCAATGAATCGTTTGGGAGCCGAGAGAGTCGGTTCAGTGAAAGGAACCGGAGTGCTCATGTGAAGGACTAATAATTAGCGTACACTGCCTCCTGCTGGACTGTGCTGGAATTACAATTACCGTCCACTTTACTGTCTTGTAAAGCTGTATAAATTTCTGAATTTAATACAAAACATTTTTGTATTAAATTAACCAAATTGCCAATAAACTGTGTGTGCTCTATTTGCACAACACCACATTTTAAAATAATATGCAAAATTGATATTACATTATTTTACACAGTGATGGATGTCCACCAGAGGGCGCAAGGTGCACAGTGAATATTCTATACTGCAGGCTATTCCATAGTTTGATAATTATCATTATTTTTGTAATTATGCAGTAATGTGAATACTTTTCGGTGTCTCTTATTTAACGCAGTTCTCTCATAAATACCAAATAATAATTTCTGTGCAGTTTGTGAGTAGGATCTGTGACACAAAGCTACTTTTAGTTGGTTAAAACACCCAGAATGATGCAAATAAGCATCTGAGAGAGGATCTTGGTGAGTAAAGTAAAGGATTAGCTTTAATTTGGGAACAAGGGTGTGATATAAATACAGTAAGGACGTAATTAGGGTTAATAAATATTCTATGCTGTTACAGTAGTATTGGCTGCTTTTTAAAACACATCAGGGTGTTGAACTTAAAGTTACAGCTTCACCTCTGACTGTTACAAAGCCGCTGACACTGGAGACTCCTTCCATAAACGTTATATAAACACATTTCTCCTTTCTGAAAACGATTTTTAATCGGTTTTTGTGGAGCGTCCGCTGTACGGGTCCCTGTGAATGAGCCCTTACTATACAAAACGATAACGTATTAACAAACAGACAAGTGCATTCATATAAACCTGTGATTTGCAGCTGCACTACTGTCAGAGCTGCTGTTATAGGAAATGAATCAACACCTTCTCTTCGGACCAATCAGAGTCCAGAGTTCAGCAGTGATGTGGAGTAACTCTTGATATTATTCATCACGTTATTGGTTTACAGTCTTAAATTTTTAAAGGGGACGATGTTTAAGGGTTCGTGATGAGTCTATAAGCCTCTGATTTGTCCTGAACCGGACTGTGGCTAGAACTTTAGTGAGTAAACACGCAATTCTGGCTCAGTCTGAATGAATCAGGGGCGAGAGAGAAATAGAGAGAGAGAGAGAGAGAGAGAGAGAGAGAGAGAGAGAGAAATGAAGCAGAAGGGATTAGTGGTGAATGAGCTGCTGGAGATGTATTTAAGTAGACAGCAGTTACGTAACCGTGGCCTCATTCAGACCAGAGACAGAAAGAGTGAGAGACCTATACAGAGAGAGAGAGAGAGAGAGAGAGAGAGAGAGAGGGAGGGAGAGAGAGAGAGAGAGAGAGAGAGAAGGGTCTCACATGAAAACTACTTCAGTTGCTCGATTTTTGATGTTTTAACTGGAAATAACAGAATGCACATGAATAAATGAACTCCAAATTAACAGCTATCAATTATCTGCCTTGGGGCTCAGCAGTAAAGATGCTAATCTACGGACTGGAATGTTGTGAGTTTTCTAATAAGCTCCTCTGTAAATAAATTTAGAAATAAAAAAAATTAACAATAGGCTAGTTTTACATAGAAAGGTTAAACCTTATCTGCAAAACCTAGCTGCCAGCTTCCTGTGTTTTTACGGTTAAGCTAATTACATTACAAAAAGCCGTGTTTCAGTTTTATATTTTACACTAGGACAAGAACAGATCATGAGAATCCTGCGGTGGCTACGGAGGATATTTTACAGCCATTTAACCAGAATATCGCATTAAATCACTGCAAATCTGGTTTAACTGAACAAAATGGTTTCCACACTCACTATTCAGCAGCGCACAGAATAGCACTTGATCCAGCACAAGCTATTATTTTGCACTTGAATTGTTTATATCGTGCTCTGACGTTTACTCGTGTTAAATTGTGACATTTACACAACTTAATACCACGAGATACTAAACTGAGCTCGTGAAAGTTTCGCCAAAATATGAATCATTTGATCATTTCCCCAGAAGTGACATTAAACATTACGACGAGAATATCTCCCACAGTATTTAATTTATTAATTTTTTTGTAGATGTAGTATCGTATTGGTGTCCGCATTACTAATGGACCCACTTCAGGTGCACTTTAAAGACCAGAAAAAGATCAGGATGAAAGAAATCCGTCCTTGCCGTTCTTTAAAGCACATTTTGTACCGTCCGGTAATGAGGACAGTCGAGACTTTGTGTCTCTTTTTAACGTCTTTAAAAGGCTGAAACGTGAAAAGCACGGAGCTCAAGTCTCATCCGCTTCTCTCCTGCCAACTTTTATTCAGAGCCTTCGTTTGCTTGACAGGTGGAGTACGGAGCAGGTACACGGGGGAGCTCTGGCGCTGAATAACGGCTCGGTGAACTCCACTGGGAGGAAGTAATCAAACACCATCACTTGTTTTCACCAGAGGAGCCTGAGGGGTTATAACAAAATGAGTATAGTGTGTCCGTGGAATGGGAACAGCTCTCAACGGATTGGAGCTTCTTTTAGAGATGAGTTTCTTTACCATAGCAGCGAGAGAGCGAGAGAGAGCGCGAGAGAGAGAGAGAGAGAGAGAGAGAGAGAGAGAGAGAAAGGGCACTCATTAACAGCAGGACCTCATCGTCTTCCCTCTCTCATGGGCTCCCTGTGAAAAGAAGGAAAAGAGAGACGCTTTACACTTTAATGACTTTCCCACAGCGCTCTGTGGTCAGGAGAAGAACCTCCTCTAACTCGTCCATGGAATACTGAGGCAGTGTCCGAGCGAGCGCTCCTCTGCCAAATCCCTGAATAATCAAGCCTTTATGCGTGAACTTTTTTTCCTCCTTCACCATGCCAGCGGACACGTCGAGCCTCCACGGGTATCTCCAGCCTGGCTCAGTAAATGAAGTGAATGGATTCGCTGAGGAAAACAACAAACCCCTACTTTTTTTTTTTTTAAACGTGTTTAGCACGACTGTGACCTCACAGGATGACCCTGACCGTTCCGGCCTCCATAAACACCGAACAAATGGCACTGCTTTTAAAAGCTGTGATTTATGCCTGCCATCACTTTTTGTGGGAGTGGAGGGATATCAGCTAACCAAAAAAAAAAAAAAAAAAAGCCACGATGCATTCCTCACGCACACTGCTTCTGTGGAATGGGACAAAATAACTTCACTGGAAAACGTAAAAAGTTGAAGAAATCATCAGTTAAAAAAAAATCTGAAGATAAAGTAGAAACATCCTGAATAAAAAATAGAAAAATAATTGAAATAGTCTTGTCCTTTTTGGACATGCTGTTTGAGGAAAATAATCAACGATGCAGTGGTGCGATGAAGCGGAGATACTGTTACCACCCAAAAGTGATTATTTTCCTGTAACAGCATGTCCCAAAGTGATTTATTCCTCTTCCACCACAGCAGTTTGCCACGATTACAATTTTTAATTTAATTAAACGACGACACGTCATACTTCTTATCCATTTATAGTTACATATAATGTTGTGGAACATCAGAGAAACATGTTCTCACTCAGGATGGTTCCTGTTTCACCTCTCGTGACGTTAATAACACACACTCACACCACGTGTTTATGAGCGATCTTAAGAAGTCTAGTGTAGTTGAAATGTGTAAGTTTTCAAAATAAGACAGCATTTAAACAACTGAAAGTAAAAATCCCGCCCTGTTGCTTAGCAACCGCGTTCGTGCGTTACCCCAGGCTGAAGTGTATGGGTGAAGGTTTGTTTATGAGGTACAGGTCAGAGGTCAGTTGACCTTTGGCTTGAATGGGTTTAGCAGGAAACACAGCTCCAAGTTCGATATTCCTGCTTCTTCTGGGAAGAGCTTTTAAATCCATCAGTCAATAACGTTTTTACAAATTATATTTCTTTAATAATACTCCATAAACCCAATAATGTGTTCTCATTGTCCCTGAATAAGCGGGGCGGAGCTTAAGTTAAATCCGATCGACCGATCGTAAAAATCTGATCATGACATGACATCACAACCGTAATTTCATTTTCGCGCTTCGTCTTGATGCAGCACTTGACGTAAAATGCCAGTTTTAATGACACTATATTATAATATATTAGCAACATTAACTACAACATTATGATGTAACATTTTTCTGTAACGTTTCATTCTGTGCCGGAAAACTAAAATGTTAAAATGCCTTTGTACTGAATCAACAATGTAGAAGTCAGAAAATAAACATCTATAACAAAGTTTGTACTAAAAAATAAGACTTTTGCACAGTGCTGTAAATCTGATAAATCTGAATCAACACCGTCTGACCGGATCGGAATCCAGAATTCTGATTAACGTGTGAATGAAGAGTGAAGGTGGGAATAAAGTGCAGGTCACGCAGGACTGACGTCTCATTTCACACAGTTACTGCACAATATAAACCACCACACAATACACAGCGGCTTAACTGTGACTGTGCACATAATACACGGGGCTTGTTCACCTTTCCTCTGAGATTTCTAACATTTCCAGGCCTGTCTCTAACTGGCTCAAACTGGAACATTCCACAGGTTGAGTCCTATTAAATCCCTAAAGAAATAACCCTCTCATATAACATGCCCAAAAATCAGCTCCATAATCCTCCCAAGGATCTGCTTAACACCACTTCCTGCTGCGCTCCAAGCCGGAGGAAACAGCGCTGGAGTGTAAATCTGAGTCGTGTACAAACGTTTCGCAAGCAGCCTACGGCTTTTATTTAGCTAATAATCGGCTGTGTGTGTAACCGTGGGCAAAGGGGTGGAAGTTTAATCAGGATTAGAATTTTTCCTCCTTGTGGATACAGTCAGGTCTAAAACTGTGACGTTCCTGTGAATCGAACGTGAATGTAACGCCCAAAGTTATCGTTAACAGAGTTATCGTGTGACGGAGAGAATAATCCGATTCTGTGACTGTGTATAATTCTCTTATTAAAGCTACGAATCCTAATTTACGTCTTAGAAATCACAGTTTACACTCTTAAATCTTTCACGCTATATTTTTCGAATCATCGTTTTCCAAAGCATGCGGTTGCAACTTAAAATATCTGGACGGAAACATCGTAAATTACTAAAGTGGGTGTGACTTCAGAGTGCAGCAAAGGCGGGGCCAAAACAAAATGTTACCAGGGTGTCTGTGAAGAACAAACCGAACGTCTAAATAACAACGCAAATGCAACCGCACCTGGCCCCGCCCCCTAAGATCGCGATATGATTGATATGTATTTTGTGCAGCACTATGCTGATGCAGTGTGAAAGTTGTATGTAAGAAAAATGGACAACGTGAACTTTGTAAAGCTGTAAATTAGGATTTGAAGCTGTAATTTGTCTCAAATGAATCCGTGTAATAAGCTAAGTGCTAACTAGCTACTCACTTTGTTTTCTAGCGGCTCTTTTCCAATTCTCTCTCCTGAGCACAGTTTGACTGACCGTAAAAGAATATAAGCGATCCTTGTAGCGGGGTGGGTGGATGGACGGCACGTCTCGGCGCCGCGCTGATAAAAGAGCATATAGATTAGTGATAGAAGCGTTGTGTGTGGTGTTTCTGTCATTGTCCATGTGCCAGGCATTTCTTCCTGCCTTGTGATCTGAAGTGCGTAAGGCTGATGTCAGAATATCTATTTCTAACAAAGGCTCTCTCTGAGACCAATCGTCCCTCGTTGGCGCTTTTGATCGGAGCGATAAGACCACTGCACATCTGTGACGAGCCAAAGAGCTTGAGATGAGTTTAAAAGTTCACACGGTATTTTCAGGTCTGGAAAATACGGCGAGTATTTTTGAAAACACTACGATTAGATCAGAGGAGTTGGAGAACATCCTAAAGGAATTTTAGTTTGTTGCTACTTTATTCATCCTTTCACATAAATAAATGTTACACTTGTATTGGTATGAAATGTATGAGGCTGAGGCTAATGAAAACCTTAAAAGTGAGGGTTTTTTTCTAGAGGAAAATGGATGCTTGTTAAGCACTGGAACACTTGGAACAAGATTGTGTAGAAAAATGGTACACTTTTGTGACACCTTTTTGCAATAAACAATGCAAAATAAAAAAAAATCATAAGGTTTTCTTATAAAACACCAGCTGAGACAACGGGACAGATCACACCACAGGCTTCTGCTGCATGTAATTAATAAATAATATCATTCTCCTGAACAAATCTTTGGGGAATTTGCATCTTTAACCAGTAACATAACTGCTTTACTAAGTTGACCTTTTTGTAACAGAGCCAGCGTTTCCTAGTTAGCTAGTTTGCTAACGACCAACTTGGACAGTTAGCAAGCAAGGTATATTAGCAGTGATGAAATGTACAAACTTTGTGAATGCAGGAGTTTATTTAGAAACGCACAACTGATGTACTGAATTTAAATTTAGTCGTAGATGAAACGTCTTCAATCGGAAGACGGAACTTGCAGATTTTCAGCGTGACTTTAGAGCGTTCATGAAATCGACACACACGCCAACATGGCCGTTCCCTGAAAGCACCGTATTCACACCAGGCTTCGTTTTCCTTTTCCACAGCCTCTGAATCAGCACAAAGTCTGAGGTTTGCAGCTTCTGAAGTGCTTTCAGCTTGTTCCATAATGCGGCTTTTGAAATTCAGTGGGGCCTCGAGTGAACTGAACCCTGTGCCAATTAGCAAAATGCCATCTTACATAACAGCACAGAACAACGCGTATTAATTACCATACAGACCATACAGCACTCAATGAGCTTCCGAGCTGCATTTCATGGTGTCACATTCAGTTTGCGAATCTCACCAGTGATGACTTTGGCCATTCATTAGTCACCCTTCTGACGCTGGCACTTCACTTTTTCTCTACGGTACTGTCTTTAATGTGTCCTGCTCGACTTATCTCTCCGTTTTCCCCTTTAGGAGAATCAACATTATACCACAATGCTGTTGAATTCTACAGGAAATGAAATATATAAAGATTAAAAAGTACAATGTGTTGTTCTTTAATAAATAACAAAAAAAGTTGAATAAGAAGAATAAAACACTTTGGGATGTGCTGTTATAGAAAAGTAATCAATGTTGCTTAACTTCCTTAACATCCAAGCACTTTAACTTTTAATTAAGGGTCCAAGCACTTTAGCTGTATTCAACATTTAATTAGGGGTCCAATCACTTTGTGTACAGCTGTATGTAACTCTTAATTAGGGGTCCAATCACTTTGTGTACAGCTGTATATAACTCTTAATTAGGGGTCCAATCACTTTGTGTACAGCTGTATGTAACTCTTAATTAGGGGTCCAATCACTTTAGCTGTATTCAACATTTAATTAGGGGTCCAATCACTTTGTGTACAGCTGTATGTAACTCTTAATTAGGGGTCCAATCACTTTGTGTACAGCTGTATATAACTCTTAATTAGGGGTCCAATCACTTTGTGTACAGCTGTATGTAACTCTTAATTAGGGGTCCAATCACTTTAAGCTTTATTCAACATTTAATTAGGGGTCCAATCACTTTGTGTACAGCTGTATGTAACTCTTATTTAGGGGGCCAAGCATTTCATGTCCAGTGTATCTGCATATAACATTTAATTAGGGCCCAAGCACTTTGTGTATAGCTACATGTAACTTTTATTTAGGGGTCCAAGCACTTTTCTGTATAGTTTTAAATGCAGTTTAATGCAGACAATTAATAAGTTGTGATTTGTTTATACAGCATAAATGACCAAATTTCCTTTATTACATCGGAAATTGGGGCAAGGCTAATAATAAAATTAAAATGATTTTCACCCTGTATGTAATCATGTATGAATTGTATTCTGACCAGTAAAAAACACAGATCTATTTTGAAATAATACATCTGTTAACCAAATCCCTTCCAGCAGTTTAAATATTAATTTGGTGTTGATTTACACTCAGAAAAAAGGGCAAGATGGGTTTTTTTTATAACTGTCTCTGGACTTTAAACTGAATATTGTGGAAGTCCAGCTCTCTGAAATCCGTACCTCTGTTTTTATGCTGTTAATAAATAAATCAATAGAAGCGTATGGCTCCTGTGTACCATGGACGCTAACACCTGGGGCTTTACCCAGACCTTACCTTTGCTCTGTTCCTGTGTGTAATAATATAAATAAAGAAACAACGAAAGCACAGTATTTTTGGTCCCAAGGGCAGTTGCAACATTTGTTTACTGTTCAAGGAAATGGTACACTCTTACTGTTCAGGTAGAGGCATATTTTTAACTCAGGAATTGACACATTGATAAAAATATTTATCATTGTAAATATTTGCAGTGAAGTGACCCGAAGCTCCAGCAAACTATCCCAGGTTCCTGTTGACTGTCTCCTACACCTATCTTTGAACTTCAGCTTCATAGCAAATGAAGTGTAAATAATCGGGTAAACCCAGGCCACAAACAGAAGGAAAGAAAGAAAGAAAGAAAACAAGTAAAACCCACAGGCTAAGTATTATACCACAAGCTAAATTAGCTTTACCAAACGAGAGAAAAGGATAGATAGGGAGTTTCCGTAACGCCATACCTAGCCAAGACACTGACATCGAACCCCAGACCCAACAAAATGACGGCCGAACCCTCCAGTTTGTGTTTGGACTGCACAATCCCATAAATAGGGGACTTACGTACAACCAGTAACCAATTGTGTATAAATAATTCAGGATTTTAAAGTAAATTCTACAGTTGTTTTGCTCTAAAATCTAAACAGACGGCGTGGGACAGCAGGACAGAGCACTGTGTTAATGTAGAGTGAGTGGAGAATCTCCATCTTCATTGTTCGTCAGTTTGGAGGGAGCCCAGAGAGTGGATGAAGCTGGCACACTTCGTGAGAACAAGTACAGTTAGCGGGATGAGTCGTGTCATGCTAACGGGGACAGAACCCAGGTGAAGTGTTCAGCATTGTTTGGGAAGAAAATGACACTCCTGTTCCTATTACACAATGCTCACTCTCACGAGGTGTGAGGAAGGAGACCGAGAAAAGGTGAGCAAGATCTTCTTCAGTTCTTGTAAAGAGCTTTGCTTTTTCTTTTCATCTCTTTCTCACATACCTTCAAAACGTTTCCCATTTTTGCCTGTCTGTGTCCTAGACATCCAATCACATCACTGATGATCTTAGGCTACCTTTGCACTTGCTTCATATTTGCTCAATTTTATTTTATATTTTTACTAAAGGTGTAACGATACATTCTGTTCGTGATTCGTTTTGTTTCACGATATGGGCTTCATGAATTTGATTCAATTCTCAGATTATTTTGAAGAAATTTGAATGAAGAAAAAATTTGGACTGAAAAGACTACTCTTTTATGAGTCATAAACAATGCAAAACAATGTGCATTTTTGTCTGTATAAAACTAAATAAATCAAAAATTGCTGCAGAGATTGTAAATTATTGTAAACAACATGTACTACATGAACACCAAAGGTCCCAATCTGTGCAACTCATAAATTATATAGAAAGCACACTGGGCCTGATGGCTCCAGATCCCAACTGTCACACATTACATGTCATTTATATGGTTACACAACCACATCATAACAGTTAAAAATAGCTTCATTAGCTTTCAAACAACACTAGCCCTGCAACACTGTGATCTGCCAAGAATGAGGCAGCAGAAGTTGGCCATTTTAACCAACTTTGGAGCTCTAGTTTCAGTTAAAATAATGCCTCAGGCTCTACTATGTTTCAGTCGATCATTTTCTCAGGGTCATTGTTTATTCAATAAATTTTTGGGGAGAATTTATACATTAATTTATACTTTTATTTGTTTTTAAGATATGGTGAACAAACAGTGCAACTACATTAGATGCGTAATTAATAGAATGCTGATTTCCATGATGCGTATTGCATATTTGCACGATACACACTGTGAAATTATGGCATCGTGATGCAATCACACTCGTTTTTACAGAAATCTCTGAAATGAAAAATAGAGGACTCTGTTCTCTTTTTGAAAAAAAAAATTAACAATTTTATTTTAAAAAATAAGGAGACATAGAGATATCTGTTTTTGCTGCTAATGAAAATAACTCTGAAAAATAAAGACTTTGCAAGAAAACTTAAAATGCAAAGTGATCTGTAGCCAAATCCAATCCTTTCTTACTAAACTGCTATCACTTTTAACCACTGGAGGGCACTCTGTGCGTGTGTATGTGTGTGTATGTGTGTGTGTGTGTGTGTGTGTGTGTGTGTGGCAGTCTCAATTTGTCCCCAGATATTTTCCACTGAAAAGAGGAGTACAATCTGAACCACCCTGTGAACCACCAGGGACCTGCATGTTCACGCCTCCGTACTGTCGAGTGATTATATAACCAATTATTTCACCGGAAAACTGCGAGAGCGAGAGCTCCTGCGTCCAAAGCAACGAGACTCTCTGACTAAACGACGCTGTTCTCTCACACATAATATATTTAATGTTTTATGACGGCCTTGTTTCTGTGGAACCAGGCTGTAAAATCCGACCTTATTATAATCACACGGAAGACAATTCAGCTTCATTTATGGCTCATAAAATCCCGATTGCATCCAGTAGACGGATGTGAAACTCTCAGAATCTACGTACACATTAATCCGGATAGATCTGAAAACTGTACTTTCGTTTTAAAACGCTCTCCGTCTACACTGGAGTTTTCAAACCAAAAATTACTCGTCCACGCTGAAACGTCTGGAAATACTTACATCCCTATATCACGCATGCGTAAAAACGTAAGACGCTTACGGCCTGCGACTTTCCATCAGGTGTTTATTTACTTTCCGTCTCTTTGGATTGATGTCGAGGAAAAGCACCGAGTTTTTAAATGGACGGACGAAAAGGTGGAGTTGTTGCTCTGGGTATCCCAAGACTATAAAGTTGTTTGTTTTCATTTGACTGCATCACATGACTGAAAATATGTCGTTGTTTTTGAATAGCTCTGTTTTCTCGGTCCACACTACAACGCCAAAACGGCGTTTTTAAATTTATCCACTTGGGAGAGCATTTTATTAAAGAACAAAAACGCCATCTCAGTGAGGACCGAAGCCCAAAACTTAGAGAAAAAGGTTTCTTTTTTTTAATTTATCTGGTTTAATGTAGATGTAGCCAAACTTCTCGAGACTTTTGCATTGTTTGCTGTTTTCTTTTCATAGAACCCAACCTTCTTGTTTTTTCTATTGGGTCACTCTTCCAAAGTTCGCATGATGAGCCCAGACGAAGCAAAATGACCTACTGCTGCCTGAAGAACATTCCTTTCATACCCAAGTTTATTTGTTTATTTATTTATTTATTTATTTTTGCCAGACTGCTCTTTATTGACTGCTTTGGTCTGTCTGCTTTGGCATGACTCCATTGCCTTATCACTTTGGCCAGATTTGACTTGACTCCTTGACCTTATTGCTAGAAATGTTTTTTTTTTTTCAGTGTTAGCTTTAGCCTGACCACCTCGTCCTAAACGCTTTGGCTTGATTGCTCTTCTCCTTTCAGTGAATTCTGGCCGAAACAGCTAATGTAGCTAACAATAACCACAATAACCACAATAACCACTATCACACCATGACTATCAGAAAACACTACTATAACACTAACCACAAACCCACTGGGGTACTGCTATCTTTACTTAGCATTACCCCATGTTAGCATTTTTAGGGTGAAGTACTATTTTAAGATCCGTGACCCCGAGGGCCATCCTGCGTTTGAAAGAACAAAGGTGAGTGTTTCTATGCTGGGGTAATAAGCTGTCCTTCATGTTTATGCAGCGTTAGCTGTTCAGCTGATCTGCAGGACTGTGTTTCCTTCCTCAGCTGGAACAAAAAGACCAGACAGATGGCTGAATTCTGCATTTCTACTTTTCCTGTGCTGATGGAAAGGAAACCGGGAGTGTTCCTCATTTGTTGCTGGTCACAGACTGACGCATGCTACGATAATCGGGTTTTAGTGGTTTTCAGTTCTGTGAATTCCAAACACACACACACACACACACACACACAGTTTTTCAGTTGCAATCATTTTGCACCATCATCCTTCAGCCAAATTTGCAAGTCAGCAAAAGATGATGTGCAGCAGCAGAGTAAAGGTTTATGGAGAAGGAGGGCTTTCCTGAAAGATCAGCTGATAACGCGCTGGTGTGTGTTGCATCATGCAGCAGAGGTGCTGACTTCATCTTCAATTCTGAGTGTATATTGTTAGACATGCGTCAAGATTACAACATTACAAAATTTTTAAAAGCAGTTTATTTAACTCTACACTCTCGTTAAAAACTTCTTCAGCGGGTCTGTTGTGTTCTTAAGGCTTCTTTGGTTCCTAAAACAGTTCTAGTTTGGGAGCTGATTCTAATTCGCAAGCTGAAGAACCCTTAAGGCAGGGATATTCGACTAAAACCACTAAAGTCACTGAACCACACGCAGGTTTTTTATACGTTTATCGGCTCGGTTCAGTCCGCTGAAGCACCTTGCTGAGTCCACATCCAGGTGACGACTGACCTTTTTTAAGAGCGTATATGAATGGTGTAATCACCTACCTTGTGCTATCTTGTGTAATTTGCTGCACTCAGCACTGCTGATTGTTATTTCATGCAACACTAATGTGGTCTAATCTCTGTATGTCTTTCACAAGCAGCTTTCGGTGTGGGTTATCTCAGCTTTCTCCTCAGCCGCCTTCAGGCAAACAGCTGGGAGAGAGATTAGAGTCGGTCCTCTTTGAGTTATGAAATAATCTTTAACCTCTCCTCAGTCCTGACGTCAGCTTTGATGTCTTTTCTGGATTAAAATGACGTCTGAATGATTGTTTAAAAAACACACTGCGATGATGATGACGTAAATGAAATTACACTGCTACATACACCTTGCACGTTCAATAAAGCATTTAATGTTAATGTTCTTTAGGCATTGTTTCATTTAGCAAAAAATCTTAGAAGAATCAGGAATTAAAAAAAAAATAAAAAATCAGAAAAAAAAGAATCACTTCAGATTAATCCCATGAGTCATTCTGATTCACTTCAGATTAATCCCACAATTAATTCCTGACTCACTCACATTTATAGCATTTGGCAGACGCCCTTATCCAGAGCAACTTACATTTATCTTATTTATACAACTGAGCAGTTGAGGGTTAAGGGCCTCGCTCGAGGGCCCACCAGTGGCAGCTTGGCAGTGATGGGGGTTGAATTCATGACCTTCCGATCAGTAGTCGAACATCTTAACCACTGAGCTACCACTTCCCTTCAGATTCACTTCGGATTAATCTCATGATTCATTCCTGATTCACTCCCTGATTTACTTCAGATTAATCCCACGATTCATTCTGATTCACTCCCGGATTCACTTCAGATTAATCTCATGATTCATTCCTGATTCATTCCTGATTCACTCTTTGATTTACTTCAGATTAATCCCACGATTCATTCTGATTCACTCCCGGATTCACTTCAGATTAATCTCATGATTCATT
>JAKKZJ010000021.1:18967401-18980385 GCA_033441845.1 Pangasius mekongensis | reverse complement strand
TGGGATGGCACTTAAGTTCATATGTGAGTCAAGGCAGGTGACCGAATACTTTTGGTAATATAGTGTATATATATATTGGCTAAATGGTTGATACTGGAACTTTTTCTGGAATTACCATCCATTAGTGCTTTTTCTTCTTATCTACACAAAGACAAAATCTTCTCAAAATCAAATGGATTTAACACTATTGTCTTTTTAAACAAAGAACTTTTAATTAATCAGGTTTAATTTACAAACCCAAGATGGCTGACAGCCTCATCTTTTCCTATGATGTTTCTTAGCTTAGTAATATTTGAACATACCTTGAGGATGATACCACGTTATGCTACGTATGCTACCTATCAGGTTACCTGTTAACGTAACCCTAGTTTAATATCTTGTACTCATTTTAGAATAGCCAACCACAAAGCTACTAGCTGTTCAGGTTCAGCTAATCCAATGGTAACTTCTCAGTGTAACGCTAGCTAGCTTTGATATTTTAAGATGCTATCTATTTAAGTGGAACAAACATGCGCCAGTGCTGTAATTATAGCCAGGTTTTTTATTTAATGTGTTTTTTTAGTAGTTAGGTAGGTATATAGGTTTAGCTAACATTCACTAGTGACAGCTAGCTTGTTTCAAAGTCAGGTAGCTAATTTAATTAGCTCACTAGCTCCTTAATGTAAAAACATGGTAATGGTAATGTAAGACATTTTAAAAAGTACACTATTTACACACACACTTGTAGTAAAGTTGTATTCATTTATAAAAAAAATGAGTGAAAAATTGTTAAACGTAGGTCCAATTTAACCAAAATCTAAAGCTCGACTTTACTGCAAGAATAAATTTGTTCCTATAGATACTGACGATACAGGTGATCTAATTTACTAAATATAAAAATATAGATTTTTTGCATTATTATGCTTTTATGATCAGCTTATAATCACAGCTACTGCTGTGGCTAGCTTTTTAATCCAAGCACACAGGGTCATGAGGGAAAAAACACACAAGTCAAGAGGTTAGTGGTAAAAATAATATATTTTTTAAAGAGTCTTTAAAAAAAAAAAAAAAACCCACACACAATCAGGTTCAGCAAACTTCAGGATTTTACCCAAAACCCACACAAAGCATCAAAAGCTTTCTTCGGTCACAAATTCTCTCTCTCTCTCCCCTTTTTTTTTTATGTTTTTTATTTTTTTTAAACAAGTGGCATGACAGATCAGGGGAGTCGAGAGTGTACCGTACAACCTGAACCAGTACAAAAACAGACAATGTTGTCATTCAACACTAATTTAGTTAGTAACAATAAAACATTACACAGTTGAAACGCTACGTCGGCTCACGTACACCAGCTAGCTACTGTTGAAATGAAATGTACTGCGCAGCCCGAGCAGATGTAGTCCGTCGCGTCCGCGGGTCTCATCTCATTTTTAGTCCTTTTTAATCATCATCATCGTGAAGAGGAACCGTCTTGGATTGGAGATTGAGGAGCAGGGGGAAGGGGCGGGGTTAATGGCAAGCATCACGGAAAGAAGAGAAAAGACGTGCCAACAAAAAAAAAAAAAAAAGAAGAAGAAGAAAACCAAAAGACACAGAAGGGTCAGATATGCGCCGCAACATCACTTCCCCGGTTAACGTCAAGTTTAATCCTAAAATGTTAAGTTGACCAGCCAACTTCTTTTAAAAACCGCTATGATGCGTGGTTAGACACACTCTAACGAGAAAGAAACAAAAGAATACAGTACTAAATTTGGCCTTGTGGGGGCCGCTTTAAGAGATGAGCAGAATGGAGTTCAGTCCTGGAGACGACAGGAAGAGAAGTGAGATTTAAAAACATCTAATAGTCCACGGGTTCGTCTCCGTCTTCGCTGAGCAGACACGTGCGTATGAGGGCTTCGGTGACGGCGTATGGATCGCAGTTGGCGCTCGGGCGACGGTCTTCGAAGTATCCCTTCTTCTCCTGGCCCACGGCGCGAGGGATGCGGATGCTGGCGCCGCGATTGGCGACGCCGGCGGAGAACTCGTGGATGTTGGAGGTCTCGTGGTGGCCCGTCAGGCGGCGAGCGTTGTCCAGACCTCCTTTAGGGTCGTAGGCACGGATGTGGTAGTTGTGTCTCTTCGCTAGTTTCTCGATACATTCCTCAATGCATCTGATTAAAAGAAGGAAAGAGTGATAAATGCTACTTAGCCATCTTGTTTATCAATTCAGCCGTCGCTATTTAACCTACCAAGCAAACATTATCTTAAGGTGCTCCAACTATAAAATTTGGCAAAAACAGTTAGATTAGGGAGGCGGACCCAGCAAAGTACATCAGTGCAACAGATCTTGAAGAAAATATTCTGTAGCAAAGCCACTGATTTCAGCCAATCAGATGCATTTATGTAAAAATATTTAGCTAAAGGCAGCTCATCAGACCAGACACTAGCTACAGGTGAGACGTTACCTTAGAAAGGAGAGAGTTTTCGCGTCAAATAGTTGACAGCGAAAATAATTTAAAGACGAAATGGACAGAGAAGCGTGTTTACTCTACATTTCAAGCTCAAAACAGACATCTCATCTGTTCAGGGGGTGTGCCGCTAGTTAAAAGTGGCAACATGAAGCACAGCTACGAACCAAAACGCATCCCGATTGTCTGACTAAACAAGACAATCGCTAATGATCAAGCATTAAGAGATACTTCGGTCATCGTTGCGTATCCAGATGTTTTACTAATTTCAGTAGAGTACCTCTGTTTTAGAGATTTGCACTTACTTGAGCCCTCCTTCTTCCCGCATCTCCTTAGTGCTGAAGTTGGTGTGACAGCCCGCACCGTTCCAGTTCCCCGGGATGGGTTTGGGGTCGAACGAGACGACGACGCCGAAGTCTTCACACACTCTGTGCAGGATGAAACGAGCCACCCACAGGTGATCTCCCATCTCGATGCCCTCGCACGGCCCCACCTGGAACTCCCACTGTAGAGCAGAGCGAGAAACTTAAAAAACTCAAAGCAGCTTTACGGAAAATCTACAGCAAGTCCCCTGACGACTGACGCAAATGTTATGGGGATGAGAAAAAAAATAGACTCGGCAGAGCTACAGAACCCGAGTTGTAATCAGAATTAACCCTGGCGTACCTGAGCTGGCATGACTTCGGCGTTCGTGCCGCAGATATTCACGCCGGCGTACAGACACGCCCTGTAGTGGGCTTCGACGATATCCCTGCCGTACGCTTTGTCTGCTCCGACTCCACAGTAGTAAGGTCCTGAAAGAAGGAACCGAAAAACACCATCAAAACCACCTCCACCATCTCCAACGCCAACGTTGGCGTGAAGAGAAACGCGTAAATGTAGACGGCGAATTCGTACCCTGAGGACCAGGGAAGCCGTTGGAAGGCCAGCCGAACGGGTGACCGTCTGTTCCCAGGATGGTGTACTCCTGCTCCATGCCAAACCACGGGCTCTGCTCCTCCACCATCTGCATGATCTTCTTACACGTCATGCGATGGTTGGTTTCTGGGTGGACAGCATAAGAACATGACTAGAACCTTTACCTTTTCCGTAGTGTGAATCCTAAGCATTGTCATTAAAAAAAAAAAAAAAAAAGCCCTTATTTACCGGCAGGTTTGCGGTTGTATTTCAGAACTTCACACAGGACCAGCTTGTTGGGGTCTTTGCGGAACGGATCTCTGAACATGGCCGAGGGGATGAGATACATGTCGCTGTTGGAGCCCTCCGACTGGTAGGTGCTGGAACCATCAAAGTTCCACTCAGGAAGATCTGGTCGACAAATGATTTTTATAAAACGATTTAGTCGACTGCAACATGTTTTTCCCCAATCCCGTTTGCTGACATTCTCGGTTTTCTGCTCGCTCTTAACACAGAATCCATTCAGCAGCCAAGGTGGCACTGGCTCAGCATAAATGGTGCATTCCTCGCCACTGGGGATGAACCCTCAAGCGTACACCTTTTACTTTACTGTCCAGTTATGTACCTTAGATGTACACTACACTATACACACACACACACCGAGTACCGTTTTTACGTTGAGTGCATGTTTTAAACTGGGATGAAACAGTAACATGGACACAGCTTGGGAATAAAATCCTCCAGAATCCATATCCACTCCAGTTTTCTCCAATTTTCCCAATTATCAACACAACTTGGGACTTTTTTTAACCAAACAGGTAGGTGTATTACACTCTCAGAAATAAACATACCAAACTGTTTAAACATCTCAAACCATTAAGTGTACATCTTTAGGTCTTTAGTATGCATCTTTCGCCTGGAAATTTGGACATAGAGTACCTTTAAAAACAATTTAAGACGCATAATTACCAAGAACTGATTTACGTTTAAAAGCTAATTGAAGATAAACCGCATTCACGTTTCTAGATAAGAGACGCATACTAAAGGTATAACAGGTGTATGATTAAGGGTAGGCTCAAGGAATTGGAATTTAGTACCCTTTTCTTTTATCAAAACACACAGGAAGGATGTTTGAGGACTAGGTTGAGAAGCTGGACTGATGCAAACAAATTTATTCAGAAAAGTGAGCTATAATCCAATCAGAGTTTAAGAGGTGAAGGTTAAAGGTCATGATTAAAGAGTCTAACCGGCTGCTTGTTAGTACCGTGTAACTACAACTGTATAATGCTGTATAATATAGATTTATAAACATGTATGTTCTTTTACCATCTATGCTCTTTGGCTCGTAGTCGAGCGTCCTGGTCTTGCAGCGCAGTCCCTCCCCCGTGCCGTCGATCCAGATGTACATGACCTGCACTTTGTCCCCCTGCGGAAGCTCCATGTACTGTCGCTTCACCACCTTGCTGAGCTGCGAGCTGGCCGACGTCGCCATGTTTATTACTGTAAAGCACCTGAACAAACAGAGCGCACAGGACAGGAGGATGGAAGCACCGTGAGAGCTCTGGGCAACATAAAAACCCCCACGACGCCTACTACACGGCGAAACGTGCGCGACCGTCACAGTCACAGCTAATCAGATCCAGGCCGCCGTTGCGGCCTCTATGCCTGTGGAGGAGGTTTTTTTCCCCCCTGCAAAACACTTTCGCAACGTTGTGCAAACACCTCCAGCGGCTCTGGCTTGTCGCCATGGAGACGGCGCCGGTGAAGTGTCTCATCACAACGTGTACGAGTGAAGACTTGATGGGAATAAAGGCAATAATCGTAGGATGACAAGAAACATTATATAACTCAAAAAAGAAAAAAGAGATGCGTCATTAATGACACATCTCCATACTCGGTGCCAATATTTTTGCTCCTGAAGAACCTGAAGAAAAACAGAGCTCTTCATCAGTGAGCTGCTCATTTTTGGAAAAGTGTCGTGCATTCTTGGTTAGTGCTTCTGAGAAGCACGACAAAACTATAAATGTAGATTGTGTGATAGAAAAATCACTGCCGCAGATAATAGAAGAACAAGCTGTCGATAGATGATGCATTTAGTCAGTAAAGGCATCCAATAACTTTAAAATCATCCCAATAACACGAGGATTAAATGCACAAAAGAAAACTGAACCTGAACGACTCAGATTTACACCTTAGTAATTAATTAATTCATTCATTCATTACTAAGGAGATCATTAATTAAAATGTTTTGAAGGAGAAAGCTTTACATTTTTTTTTTTTTATCAAAAAGGGAGACTAATCAGCTCTGCATCCAGATACACTAGGGTTAGCATGGACACTATGTAGGTCTGAAATCTGGAAGGTAAGAACAAGGACCCTTAAAAAAACAAAAGGTGTCTTAAGGTTCCTCCTTTCTTTGGGTCCTTATTTTGAATAAAATTGAAGAAGCATCACGTGCATCCTGCATGGCTTCTAAAAACATCTCTGGGTTTAAATTTAAACATCAGTAATAGCATTATTTAAATTCTGGTTTAAAAAAAAACAGTACATGTAACACATAGATGCACAGTAGGGACAAAAATGAATAAATTTGAACGCAATAAACATGCTCTTGCTTTAAAAAAATAGGATATTCAGGGTGAAATAAAGTCCATACCTGTGCAGCAGTGAGAGTTAAAACAAGAACAATATCAGCTCCAGCTCTGAGACTGAGAAAGAGAGAGAGAGAAAGAGAGAGAAAGAGAGAGAGATTAAGAGAGTGAGAGACTAGACCGCTGCTGCTGCTGCGCTCATCCTCTGAGCCACACGCTGGGCTTCCTCTGCTTTATATACAGGCGCGAGGACTGCGCCGCTTCTGATTGGTCAGAGCCGAGCGCGAGAAAAGGCTCGAGCCGCGACATGATTGGCGCACAGCGCTGGAAGTCTCCGCCCACGACGAGCGCGAGACAGCCTTTAGCCTCATGTTGTCTCGCGCTCTCTCTCTCTCTCGCTCTCTCTCTCCTCAGGACGACGACGTCGAAAAAACAAACAAACGACAAAATAAATAAAAAAAATTCTGAGAAATTTTGGGTTAAATAAACTAAAAAATGGCAAATACGTCGAAATAAAAGAGCTCGGTGACTGAATAAATGAGTATATTAATGAGGGAGAGTCACAAAACGCCACCTTGTGGTTGTACATTACATCACCTCACTGTTACTCAGGGTCCTGGGTTGCCAGATATGTTATTTTCGCTTAAAAAGTATTATTTGATTCATGTTTGTTGTTGTTTGTTTATGTTTCGAACTGATGGGTTTTAAAACAGGGCTGCCAGGTCTGATAACAAAACCAGTCCAAATACACAAACAAACATATTTTATGTTAATTTCCAGCTTAAAATCTAACATAAATCCAACAAAAATCCAACATTTTGTCAAATCACTTTCTAATAATCTTCTAATTAAGGATATGAATAAGCATGTACAATTTAATGAATCTCTAATGTTTGTCTAGAAAATGAGATTTGTGGTTCTGAATATAGAAAAAAAAGCTGATTCTGAGGAAAACGATTTAAAAAAATACACAATGTTTGTACTCTAGTTAGTGTGATTTATAAAGCTTATAAAGGAAATTGACAATAATTGACATAAAGATGCTTTTTTCTATGAAAGTTTAAGAGTAGACATGTTATATACACAATTTATCTGAAAAATGTTGATCAAATTTGTTGATTCTACGCAGTGTCTTGGCTTGTTGGAGACCAATCTGGCAACCTGGATCAATTTTTAAACAATGCACTCATTGTTATTATAATTAGCATAATTAGCTTAGGGATGTAAGAATGATAAATGATTAGCTCTTCTCGTGTCTTTAATCACACATCGCTGAAAAACACAAATTACATTAAATGGTATCGTGGATTTCAGTGGAAGGAATTTAATTCCACAAAAAGTCACGTAATAACTTTATTAAACTAACTAATAAACTAATGCTTATTATCAAATAAATCTTGAACGCC
Source organism: Pangasius mekongensis (assembly GCA_033441845.1). Taxonomy (NCBI): domain Eukaryota; kingdom Metazoa; phylum Chordata; class Actinopteri; order Siluriformes; family Pangasiidae; genus Pangasius; species Pangasius mekongensis. The sequence goes on along the minus strand of JAKKZJ010000021.1, from coordinate 18,973,065 downwards.
ATTTAATGTCACAAAATGTTTGTAAATATCGATTCGCAAGTTGTTCAAGGTGGATTTTACTTTTAATAACGGTAACTTTTAATGATAGTACAAATCAGGGTTTTTATTTTTTAAATCAAATCCATTTACCAATTAGCATATTTTACAGACATGGGGTATAACAAAAAAAATCATATCATATGATTAGCTAGCAGAAAGTTAGCTAGCTTACCACTGAAGTTAGCTACTTGACTATAAAATGTGACTCGCTGGTTTCAAATACACACTATAAAAGCCTAATGCTAGCTATTTTTTAGCTACTATGTCACATAGCAACTGCTCCAGAGCTGGTGTTCAGGTTAGCTAAGCTAATCTGTTAGCTGGTGAATAGTAGTACAGAACTGTTTTGTTTACCTGTGTTTATTTATGCTAAGCACTTTGTTTATTTGAATTGAAGAAAGCTAGTGTTGTAACATGATCAAGTTTCGCAAGGCTATGGATAGTTTCGCAAGAACTAGGATAGTGAAGTTAGCTAGCGTACTATTGTACTTAGCTATTGATTTTAATTCCACAATAAAACTAATGTTGGCTAAATTAGCCAATTAGCCCAAAGTTGGCTAACTTCTTCCTGGATATATAGTAGGTTAGTAAAACTAATTAGCTAGCGTTTATTTAACATTTTTATCTACTATTTTATTACACAATTAAAACTAGCGTTTATGCTATAAATGTTGATCTGAATAAAAGAAAAAGAAACATAGTAATACAATTTTTTAAAATTTATCTTTATTTATTTAGCATTTCGTTCATGGCCAAAATGTTTACGTATCTTTACGTGGAAAAAAAATTAAGATTACAGAAAGTGTTTAACATGAAGCATAGAAGTAAAAGGATACAATCAACTAAATTCATCTATGAAACTCACTACACATGATGAAATTAAAGTAAAAGAAATGTGTATTAAAATAAATATGAACTTATTTGATTTTATGGATATATTCCTCATGTTTAGGATTCTCCGTGTACCATCCAAACAAACATTTGACACTTTTATTTAACTGGATGACTGACAGTTTCTGTTACATCACATCATTTAAATGACTTTCACATTTCTTTCCAATGAGTTCAATCAATTTAGGGAGCTGATCTGAGATGTGATGTTTTCTCAGCTCGGCCGGGTGTGTGGTGAAATGAGCTGCGTGAAGATGGCGCCCTCTGGTGGACTCAGTGTGGCGGTGCGGCATCTGAGGAGGATGATGGAGATCTGGTGAAACGAGTCGACTCTGAAATAATGCTGCGTTCCTGGTACCTTGTAATCATTAATTTGCAAGTTGTAATAACGTCATTTCGCACTACGGGACGTTCCACGTACGAAAAAGTGGGAAAAAAAAGAAAACTAAACTGCCAGAAAGCTACTTTAAGCTAATAAAAAAGTGCATTTTTACGGCTACAGACCTGAGTGGCTCCTGGTTCTGTTCTACTGTAGCGACCTTAAAACTTACAGCAAAGCAACAACAGCCAACAATAGTGGGCAGCTTAGCAACTAGCTAGCCAGCTAACGTCCAAACGTGACAACGTGACAACTCTAACGTTGATGATTAGCATCTCAAAACAGTGATTATTACGGTCAGTGTTACAGATTTAACCGAGTACTGTGTGTGTATATGAACTGATCTAAATCCAGTACTGCTCTAAACTCAGCTAAAAGTAGAGAAGCGGGACTTTACACTGTACACCGTGTGAGCGGCCATTTTGATTTTTAACGTCACTCCGTAAAATGGGGGAAGGAACTGCTAGTCGAGAAGATTATTTCAAGTTGCTGAGTTAAAGTTAAAGGGTATTTTCAGTGGTTCAGTGGTTTTTATCGGTTGTAGGCGGAGAGAATTACAAGGAGCGACTTCGCCTTGAACGCAGCATAATGCTTACGTATTCTTACGTGGCAAAGCAGCATTCAGAATAATAAAAACAATTCCTACAAGATATGAGCAAGCGAATAATTTAATATTAATTTCATAATTAATAAATTCATTAGTATACTACAGAAGAATATAATTAATTTAATAAATAATGCGTGTTTTCCCTGTGTATTTGCATTCCAAAATCTTGCTAATTATAACACTGCAGATTAACTCATTATTCATATTTTTATCAGAAAGATGCACATGATAGATTTTGAAGCACAAACAATATCTGTGGTCTATTATAATATGTATCGAGATGAATTTCGGCTTGTGCTTTAACACGACAGGCTGCAGGTGGCGCTGTTTACCTCCAAGACACCCTGACTGCATAAAAATAGTTTTTTTTTTTTTTTTTTTTTTAAACTGAATCACTTCATGCTGTCAAGTCCATTCTGCACAGTATTCCAATAGTTTCCCATTACGCAATCACTGCATCACTGAATCTCTGAATCACTGAATCACTGCATCACTAAATCTCTGAATCAGCGCATCACTGAATCACTGCATCAATGAATCACTGAATCATTGCATCATTAAATCTCTGAATCTGTGCATCACTGAATCACTGCATCAATGAATCACTGAATCATTGCATCATTAAATCTCTGAATCTGTGCATCAATGAATCACTGCATCAATGAAGCACGGAATCATTGAATCACTGCATCACTAAATCTCTGAATCACTGCATCACTGAATCACTGCATCACTGAATCACTGCATCAATGAAGCACGGAATCATTGAATCACTGAATCACTGAATCATTGCTGTAAGTTTAATTCGAGGCTCCATTCTATATGACTATAAAACCCCAATTCACACTGCTAATGCTAATGCTAATGCTAATATGAACACATGAAAACATACTGGGAAAAATAACAAAACTGGGCTTTGGCTTGTTAACGATTTCATTTGTTTTTTTTTTAATTTTATTTTCAATATTTTCAGTTTTCATATGAAATTCTAATGTAGTTCTGCTACTTTATATTAGTTTATTATGTTTAGAGTCGTTTAATGGACTTTTTCTTCATCTTGTAATAAATATATATATTTTATTCTTTTATATTTTAAGTACTTATATAAGTACTTTTTAAAAAATATTTTTATTTAATTTTCAATATTAGTGCTAGTTTTTTTGTGTCAGAAACTAATTGAAAGTTGTAGATTTCATTATTATTATTATTATTATTATTATTATTATTATTATTATTATTAATTTCAGAGGCAGTGTTTCTGAGATTTGTTTTAAGCTTTAAGTTTTGATGATTCAGTATTTAATAATAATAATATTAATAATAATAATAATAATAATAATAATAATAATAATAATAATAATAATAATAGATTAAAGCAATGATCTGTGTTTATCTCTGTGCTTTAATATGACAGACAGCAGGTGGCGCTGTTCACCACTGAAAGAACCCGACTGCACAAACCACGACTCACTGACTTTGTCTATATTCTGATATAATCAGAATTTGGCGATAATCTAATTGTAATCGAAATAGTGCTGAGTAATGAGTGTAAACGCCGCAATCCGATTGCCCGAGTCAAGTTAAGACAATATTCTGATTCCCTAAATTCCGATTCCCCGCCCCGGAATATGTCTCTTTTAATCGGAAATTTGTTGCACGTAAACACGTTATTCAGAAAATCCACTGAAAGGAGGTATGTGCACATGCTCAGGCAGCAAGGAATTATGGGTGCTAACAGAGGCTTAGCTTAGCAGACGCTGATCCGAACCTTTCCGCGGTGTTGTTGGGTATTTTTGATGGTGAGAAGTTTTAGAGTCTTAATTAAATTAGTGTGAAAAAGTAGTAATTAAACTAATAACTGAGAGTACTCTATACCCCGGAAATAGCGGGAAAGGAAAAGCGCCCGTGTAGCTCGGCAAACCTACAACGACCGCGTATACAGGAATAATCCAATGTCTGTACGAATATAAACATCGTTTTCGGAATACGGCTGCAATCCGTAGACGGTTCAGGAAAAGCAAACAGGAAAACAGACTCAGAATAAAGACAGTGAGATTGGATTCCTGGCTGAAGAGAGGAACATCTTAGAAAATGTCTAAAATGATCTAATCACGTGTTAGCATTAGTCTTTTCTGCTGGAAGCTAGCCGGAGCGATGTGGATGGTTTACTTAGCGATTAGCGTACGTTGTCTGTGCCGACATCGAATAACATCGAAACTTTAACCATTTCGTACGGCAGAATATTAAAAACAGGGTTCGCACAAGCTGCTTAAATGACTTTAAACCTAGAAAAGAGCTCTTTTTTTAAAGAAAAGAATTCCTTCGAGCTTAACTACGTAAGCTAGGCGACGATTAGCTTTGTACACGGTTCCCGTGTAGCGTAAGTGTAATTCTAGCTGTATTGAAACGTTTTAACATCAACACGTCTGACGTAAATGTCGACGTTCCCAATAATTCTGTGTCGTTTCCTGCTGTCAGTGTGTTTTTATAGGCCTCATGTCCGTATAAAACACTTAGCTAGCTAAATTGTTAGCATCACTGAGTAGCTAGCTTGTGTTCAGTGTCCATATTAACATGTTACCGACATGAACCATGTAAAAACATATCTGTTCTCATCAGACTGCATTTTAACCAGCATTTGTGAATAAAATTTTATTATAGTCTATAAAAATGTAATTTTATATGTATATATATTGCTAATAAAGACCTAATATTGTTCTCCGGAGAGGGAGGGTGCGTTTGGCATTCTCGTTATTTAAAACATTGCGTTTGTTTTTTCATTTTATTCTCTTTTCCTTATCTTTCCCTCTCTCTCTTTCTCTTAGGAGTGGCTTTAAGTGTCTGTAAAATGTAACTAATGTTCTCCGAGGTGGGATAATAGAGGTCGGATTTAAAAAAATTAAACAAGAAAGAAAGAAAGAAAAGAAAAAAACCCAATAAAATTTAAAAACCGTGTCCTCCGTATTCTTTTCCCTGAACGTTTCTAAAATCCTCATGCAGTGAACATTAAACAGGATTAATAGCATGCGCTAGCTACTGAGCTAGTGATGATGTCATGCTAACAACATGATCAACATATCAATAAATTGATATTTATTCGGTTTACTTTGTGCCCGTGCTGCTATTTTCATACTTATTGCCTGTGTGATGGTTGTTTTTTGGTTTAAAAAAACGGCTAAGAAGGAACATAGTTTCATTAACGTTCATCAACAACAACAACAACAAACAAAAAAATCTGCTCGCTGAGAAACTCATAACCGACTGTTTATTATTCCCGTGATGAGACGGAGGCTTTTATTGCCAAACATCATCGGAATATGAAATGATTTTTTTGACACATGGGCAGATGTTTTGTTTTGTTTTTTTGTTTTTTTTTTTACTTTCCACGTTCCATAATCCCTTATGAAAAGGTTAGCGCGCTCCCTTCGCTTATGTTTATTAATGAAGAAAGAAATCTTCACCTGAGAATTTGGTGATGAACACAGCAGGCATGCTAATGACCCACTGCCAGCTCCAGTCACTATATCTGTATTTGAATATATATCTATATCTATATCTATATATCTAAATATATATATACACAGTTCTGTGCAAAAGTCTCAGGCACGTGTACAGAAACGCTGTAGAGCAAAGACACCTTCAAAAATAATGAAATTAAATGTTTCTACATTAAAATAAAACCCTATAAAGAGCAGTAAACAGTAATAAATGAAACAGAGTCAGTATTTAATGTGACGATCCTTCGCTT
>JAKKZJ010000021.1:18930888-18941192 GCA_033441845.1 Pangasius mekongensis | reverse complement strand
TTCTCTCCTTTCCCCCTGTTTTTCCTTCTCTTCTTTTCTCCCCAAACCTCTCTCTCTCTCTCTGTCTCTCCTTTACTTTTTTTTTTTTTTTTTAAATTCAATCCCATTAAATCCCCCTCCCTCTGTATTAATATTTACTCGGAGTGAAATATGAGTCACACACTCAGCACTTCTGTCCGTCTGCTTTTACATCTTCAGAAATAATGTGTGTGTGTGTGTGTGTGTGTGTGTGTGTGCGTGTGTGTGTGTGTGTGTGTGTGTGTGTGTGTGAAATTTCATTTACAAGCGACGCACAGAAAAGCACTTTTAAAAAGAGCCTTTAAATTCAACCAATAAAATGCCATGAAAACGGTCACATGTTAAACAGTAAAACAAGAAAATAAAAAATTCCGCACGTCAGTATTCAGAACTCAGACGTAAACTACAGACTTAAGCGCTGTTCAGAAGTTACGTGAGCGTTACGCACACGGGGGCGGAGTCTGTCCAAAACAGATGCGTGACTAAGTTACACTTGATTCTGACCTCGAACTTAAGCGCATTTTTCTCGGGTGTTATATTATTAATTCTACAAAAAGATATCGAATTAAAACCGCGACAGAATCAGCTACATCCTGCGCACACGTTATGATTTCATGATCTCGATTTAGCATCTCGTGGCTTCATTTAACTAGTAACTGTCAGAGTACGATATAAACAAATAAAACGCAAAGTAACAGTCTGTGCTGGATCAAGTGCTATTCTATGCGCTGCTTTGTTAAATTACACCGGAGCTCATTAGATTAATTTCGATGCTCGATCTTCTCATTAATAATATCACCACATTGGTCTTTAATTTTCTTTTTACATATTTACATTGTCTCTTGCTTTTATTTTACATCATATTACATTTGAAAGCAAAGAAAAAAAGTCTTTTTCTAAATTCTTTCTTCAGTCCGTATTTTCTAGCCCTTCTGGACACTTCTAGCAGCTGCGTAACTCGACTCTGAATACCAGCAACTTTCCTCACGTAAACACTGATGTAACTTTTACACTTAATTCACCGATTCTGAAAACTCTCTCCTTTCTCTTCCCTTCTCCTTCTCTCTTGCTCTCTTTTGCATCCTCTCTTTTCCTCTTTCCTTTTCTCTCTATTTCTCTCTCTTTTGTCTCTCTCTCTCTCTCTCTTTCCTTTCCTCTCTTTTTCTTCTTCCTTCTCTCTCTCTCTCTCTCTCTCTGTCTCTTGCTCTCACTCTCAATCTTTTTCTCCTTCCTTCTCTCTATCATTCTCCCCTCTCTCTATTTCACTCTCTATTGTCTCTGTCTTTCCCTCCCTCTCTTTTTCTTCCTTCTCTCTCTCTCTCTCTCTCCCTCAGTGGAGAGAGAGAGAGAGAGAGAGCTCTAATTCATTGCTCTCTGTGGTGTATTTTCAGTGTAAAATGGACCTGCAGTGATATTTCAGTCCTTTAAGGATTCTCTCTCTCCCTCTCTCCCTCTCTCTCCCTCTCTCTCTCTCTCTCTCTCTCTCTCTCCTGTATATTGCTCCTCTAATGGTGGACTACAGGCGTGTGTGATATGCGGCTCTGTGTTTCGGGTTTCATTTCTCCGCCGGCTGTTTACGGCTGGCGACGGCCCGCAGCATAACAGCATTAGGATCTACGCTTGAATAATAATGTTTTCATATCGCACATCAGTGATAATGCCGCTCTCGAGGTCTCGCTCGGAGACAAGCGCACACATGGGTTCACACTCCACCAGCCGCTTTAATCGCCAATACTTACTGAGCTGCTGGGAAATAAGAAATAAATAAATAATAGGGGGAAAAAAAATCTTATGAGCCCTTGAAATGCGGAGCGCCTGCTGCTGTAGGAATCGATGTGTCATTTTATAGTTGTGTTTGCCCGCTGACACGAACTCATCACCGCTCAATGAAAATGTATTCTCCTCCTCTTCTCCTCTTTGTGCAGACGCTGTCTGGATCTTGTTTCCATAGTTACGTCGTAGTTTAGGCAGAAGAGGATTGTGGGTGTTAACACTGAATTAAACGATACCGCAGTGACCTTCTGCACGCCGGAGATCAGCGCTAGCGTGGCCTCGATGCTAACGGCGCTGTCGTCGCGACATGATGTAGCACCGAGCGCCGCCGCCGCCGCCGCCGCGTACGCGCGTGCACACTCGCGCACAATAACACCGACGTCTGCAGGATTTAAACACGACCGGGGATTAGTACAGAGCGGCGCAGGGTTTATTATTCATTTATTATATATTTATTATTACTTAGTACTTTCTTTTGTTTTTATTATTTCTTTAAAGTAAAAAAACGTACACCATATTATATATTTATTATTATTTTACTAAACGTACCCGTGTGAATTTATTATTCTTTAACTATAACTTTATTATTCTTTCATTTCAATTCATTTATTTTTGTCAATTAGTTGTTTTTTTAAGATATGAATCAAGATCTACTAAAATGTGTTTGTTGTTATGATTATTACTGATAACTTTCTTTTATCTTCATTATTTTACTCATTGTATGTATTATTGATTAATAACGTATAGTTTATAAATATTTATCATTTTTTTATTTTATTACATGTATTAATTATTCATTTACTATAGTTGTATTATTATTGAATTGAATTTTAAAAATATATATTTTAAGGTATGAGTCAAGATTTGTGAGTGGATAAAAATATGTACACACTTTAACAGTAAAAACACAAAACGCACAATAATATAATTTAATAAAATATAAATAGTATAATTTATGTCACAGTATGCAAAGTTAATAATAATAATATTTTAAAAAAAACAGCATTTGTTTAAAAAAAAAAAAGTTCTTGTGCTTTTTTTGGTCCAGAGGGAATTTCAGTTTTGTCTTCAGGCGAATGATTTTCAATTCAGTGCATCAGTTAATTAATAAACGTTCGTTAACGCAGGCACTAGTAAGCTTCTGATTGGTTAATTGATATACGTTACTTAACCTAAACGTAATCTTAATGTAAATGTAACGATGTTGCTGAAGAATGAGAACGTATCACGTTTCTTTATCGATGATCAATAAATGTTGAGAACATGTCGTTTGTCGACGGAGTGAAAATCGTCTCGTTAAGCGTTAAATAAAGTGCACGCAGTAAACTCCAAAACGTGAAGAGAGAATTGTAACACGAACGCAGATTGGCGTGAAACGCGTCGCATTCCTGTACACGTATCCGAGGTGATGATGTCACAGCGCTGAACTCCAGGTCGTGTCTTCATTAGCATGTTCGAGTGTTTTCTGGGAAAATGAGCTATAGAAATTAACTCAGGATTAATTGGTGCCTTTATCTCGTTAGGAGAAATTTAATTTGGGGGATGATGGAATTGTTTAGACCTCCCTTTTGCATAATTGGATTGCTCTGAATGGCTGTCATTATCGGCTGTTTAGAGGCCTTGGTCTCGTAAAGAGCCGCGATGTGTCGAGCCCGGGCGTCTCGCTAACCTCCGAGCCAAAGACGAGCATGTGGCTAACAACGCGCCGGTGATTAAAACCCATAAAAAACCATTAGCGCGCAGTAAAATCCGCCGCTGGGTGCTGAAGCCGCCTCGGCGCACAGGAAAGCTCAGCGTCGTGACGCCAGAGGACGAGGGTTTATGAGCGGGGTGTTCACATTCGCACGCTGGGCCTTTATTAGCCGTTAACGACAGTGTGGATGCTAATAAACTTCGGCTGGATATGATTATAAAAGATCCTGCTGGAGAAAATCCCTCTTTCTGTGCTGTAAAGATATTCATGTTGTATTTTTTTTTTTTTGTTTCTGGAGTCTCAGGATCACCACCGGCTAAAAACATTCTTTAAAAACGCGGACAGTATGAAAAGACGGATGTGTAAAAACTGTAAAAAAAAAATATCAAGGGACAAATGTGTAAAAGCAGAACATGCAGTAAAAATATATCTCTATACGTATGTGGTGCGCTTCCCGGAGAGTGTAATGTATGTTCTGCATCTGTTGCTCATTAGTCACACAACAGGGGATTTGGGATTTAGGATTTATTAGCCGGTAATAATAGCGTGGGTGCTAACACCTCAGGTTGGTGCTACGACTGTAAAACCTCTGCATGGAAACTCTTTCTCTGTGTACCGTGTTGATATTTCAGAGCGAAAGATTAAACAGAGATAAATCTGTAGCCGTGGAAACCGAGATCACTAAACAACGATATAACACGGCGTGAGATCATTTACACTGACTGAAACACGTCACGCAAGACGTTTTACGCAATTAAAGGTGAAACGATCTCAGAAATAACTTTGTAAAAAGCTCCGATTAATCCAGCATCGTCTGTGAATGGTTTAGCGGCATTATCTAAAGTAAAACAAAACGGTTTATATTAATGCGTGTATCGATCAATTAACGCGCATTACATTAAACAAGTTCTGATACGTTATCGTTTCCATGGTAACGGCTCGTTCACAGGGACGTGTACCGTATAGCGGACGCCCCGCTGATAATAAACGGATAAAAAAAAAAAAATGTGGTGAAGTTTTCTGTAACGACACGTTTATTTAATTACGATTTATGGAAGGAGTCTCCAGTGTCAGAGGTGAAGCTGTAACTAGTTTACGCTTCTTTGCGGTTTGTTTAAGAGAGAGAGAGAGAGAGAGAGAGAGAGAGAGAAAAGAGAGCTGGTGTGGTGAAGGAATGACTGTTTACAACTGCCATAACGTAAAAAACATTGTTTTCCCGAACCGTAAACGTAACAATAAACGGATAAAATGAATGATGTCGGTAAATATTCACGTGCTTAGATTGCAAGGAGTGTGTTTTTTCGTATCTGATTTCGATCCACGACGATGTCACGCACGCCTGAAGAAACCGAGGTTGCATGCTGTAGTCAGAAACAACAGCATTATTTTTGTGTTGTTGTTGTTGTTGTTGTTGTTTGTTGTGTTTACGAGCAGTAATACCCATGCTATAATCATCATAACGGCGATTTAAAGCCGAGTGAGATCTGCGCTTAGCGTTTCTCTCGGCGCTCTGTGGCTGATCGATAAGCGTCCTGCTCCTGACGATAGTCTGCTTTCGGCGCTAATTAGCCACACGCTCCAGCGGCTAGCACAGCAACGCCGATACATCTCGCAGAAACGCTCGTTTACGGTCGGCGTTATGAACATCAGACGACACGGAGGAAACAGACGGGGCTTGTTTGATGCGTTGAGAGGTGTCGTATAAATAAAAAATATTATTATTATTATTACTATTATTAACATGATAATTGTGTCCTGGCTGAGATGTTTGATTTAAAGAGACAGTACACGCTCTGGAGGCGCAGTTTTTACGATTTAAAAAAAAAATATATATATATATACACAAGACTCCATCAGTTTAAAAAAAAAAAAACGTCCTCGAGGAAATTCCTTCACTTTGTTTTAAAAATAAAGCCATTAAACGTTCGGTTCATCATCATCATCATCATTATCGCGCTCGCAGTCCTAATTGTTTGTCTGCCAGATGTCGAGCCTCGCATAATTGAGTAATCTGACATTTTTGCGACAGCTTCCTGAAACAGTCTCCCTGTCAGAGGCGGACGCTCGCCGCCCTAAATGAGCTGCTCGTTCGGTACGGCAGAGAAAAACAAACAAACAAACAAACAAACAAACAAACAAACAAATTAAAAACACAGACGTAAATCCAGTTTGTGCGTTTAGTGTCATAAACATTAAAATAATAGTCATATATTAATATTAATATTTTACACTAATCCTAATCCTAATAAATCATTCTAAGGTTTAATAACGCGTAACACGGTATGTACTGTATCTACTGTATTAGCATTAGGGGCGTGTCTGCTGCCTCATTATAATATTCGAATATTCATGAGAGTTAATGAAGGGATATTCGTTGTTGTTTATTTTTATGGAGTGAACCGAAGTGTTTTATTCCTCGGACACCACAGCAACTTACCAAACGACTGCCATTTTTAATTTACTTTAAAAAAAAAAAAAAATGACACGTTGTATTTTTTTTCCATTTATAGTTACATTTTATGTTCAGAGAAACAAGTTAGTTCCTGTTCTCGCTTACGTTATAGCAGCTGTAAACAGTCTTTCCCTCTCCAGCATCTCTTTATTTCTCTCTCTCTCTCTCTTTCTCTCTCTCTCTCAGGAGCTTTACCTCTGACACTGGAGACTCCTTCCACGAACTACATGCGGAGCGTGTATCACGAGTTATCACGAGTCTCTGTGATAACGAGCCGTCGCTATGGAAACGATAACGTAGTAATATAACGAGCGCGTTAATATTAACATAAACCTGCGATTTGCAGCGGCGCTACCGTCAGAGCTCAACGCCTCCTCTTCTGACCAATCAGAATCCAGAGCTCAGTTTAATACACAACGGCTTTAAGACGATGCTAGCGTCGGTGTTAGCGTTAACGTTAGAGTTAGTGTTAGCGTTAGCGTTAGCGTTAATGGCCGACTTTACAGGAAGCAGCGATGTCCTTTTGTCTCTTTGCTCTATAAAAAGAAGATGGCGTAGAGGTCGAGGATCACTGTGAGAGCAGCAGGAGTGTGAGAGGTGTGATTAACACATAATGACCTACTGCTCAGCGTGTGTGTGTGTGTGTGTGTGTGCGCGCGTGTGTGTGCGTGTGTGTGTGTGTGTGTGTGTGTGTGTGTGTGTGTGCGTCGTTCCCATGATCCCTCTCTTCCACCGCCTTTTATTAATGAAATGAAATGACCAGAGATAATAACAGAACTGTGCTCCTGTCTTCTTTCTCCTTCCTTTTTTTTTTTTTTACTTTTTCACCTCTCTCTCTCTCTCTCTCTCTCTCTCTCTCTCTTTCTCTCCAGTTTTCTGCATTTCTTCTTCTAATTAAGTCCTTTCTTCACCATCACTGTTTCTCTCTCTCTCTCTGTCTCTCTCTCTCTCTAATTATCCACCCCTTCCTCTCTGTTTCTTTTCTCTTTCGCTGTCGGTTAATTGCCTTATTTTCTCTACCTCCACCTCTTTGTTTCATTCTCTCTTTCTCTCTTTTTCTCCCTCCCAATTCTTTATTTCAATCTGTACCATCGATAGGTTTCTCATCTCCCTCTTTCTTCTTTCTTCTTTCTTCCTCCTCTCTCTCTCTCTCTCTCCTTCTCTTGCTCTATCTCTCTGTACTGTTTTCCTTTGTTTTAATAACAGTCTCTTTCTTTTCTCTGCTATTATTTCCTTCTTGTTAATCTCTCTTTCTTGTTCTGTCTTCTTTGTTCTCTTCCTCTCCCTTCCTTATATCTTATATTTGGCTTCTTTCTTTCTTTCTTTCTTTCTTTCTTTCTTTCTTTCTTTCTTTCTTTCTTTCTCTTTTTTATTTGACCTCTCTTTACCCTTCTCTTTAAGTGACTCTATTCTCTTTACACCAATTCCCTACTTCTTTTTAATTGGCCAGTTATCAACCTCTCCCTCACTTTCTCTCTCTCTCTCTCCCTCTCCCTCTCTCTCTCTCTCTCTTTCTCTTTGCACTGTTTTCCTTTCTCTTTTCAATGACACCTTCTCTTTCTTTCCTTCTCTATTTACATAATTTTCTATTTTTACCTTTTTCCTTTTTATTTATCCTCTCTGTTTCTGTCTCTTTTCTCTCTTTCCCTCTCTCCCTTATCTTTTCCTTCATTTTCTCATTACCATCTTTCCTTCATCTTTTTTTTCTATCAGTCCCTCCATCCTCTTTCTAACACTTTTCTTCCTCTTTTATTTGGCCAATTCTTTTCTCTTCTTCAATTCTCAGTCTTTCTCTCCTAAACCCTCTTTTCCATTGACCTTCAAACCCTCTCTCTTTTTTCCACCCTTCTCTCTCTCTCTCTCTCTCTCTCTCTCTCTCTCTCTCTCTCTCTCCCTCTGTACTATTTTCCATCTTTGTAAGGACACCTTCTCTTTCTTTCCTTCTCCAGTTCCCTAATTTTTAGATCTTTATCATCTTTCTCTCTCTTCTTCCCCCATTCTCCATCCTTTACGTTAATCCTTTTTTACATTTTTTTTCTGGATCATTTATTTTCTCTCTCTTTCTGTCTTCCAAACCATCTTCTTTTTCTCCTCTTTCTCTCTTCCTTGTTTTTTTTTTTGTTTTATAATTTCAATATAATCCTTCTTTCTTCTTCTCTTCTTCTTCTTCTTCTTCTTCTTCTTCTTATTTCTTCCTCTTTTGAAATTCTCTTTACCACCAGTTCCTCCCAATCCCTTTCTCTTCTTAAGCCCTCTTTTCCATCAACCTTCAACTCCCCTCTTTCTCTCTCTCTCTTTCTCTCTTTCTCTCTCTCTCTTTCTCTCTTTCTCTCTCTCTGTACTATTTTCCTTTCTCTTTTCAGCGACACCTCTCACCTTCCTTCGCCATTTCGCTAATTTGCTATCTATACCATCTTTCTCCCTCTTCTTTCCCTATTCTTTATCTTTTACCATCATCCTTTCTTTCGTTTGTTTTTCTTTACCACTTATTATCTTTCTCTTCTTATTTTTTTCCCTCTTTCCCCGTCTTCTCTTTCATTAGCTAGTTCTCAGTCCTCTTCTCTTATAAACCCTCTTTTCCATCAACCTTCAAACCTCTCTCTCTCTCTCTCTCTCTCTCTCGAGGTTATTTCTGGGTGATGGAGAGCTGCAGTAGTAAATATGGCTCTGTGACCCTCTCCGGCTCGGCGTGTCGGGGGTCTGGCTCGGTGTTTGTGCGGCGCGAGACGCTGCCCGCTGTAATTCAGCCGCCTGCTGGATGTGCTGCCAGCGAGTATTGATTTTTCTTTCCCCAATCTCCAGGAGAGAGCGCGAGAAAAGATTAAAAACACTTTGTCAGTTTGGTGGGGAATAAGAATTCGACACGGGGGATCCGTTGGAGTGTGAAGGGTCAGGGCCGAGCTACATCTTTATGGGTTTAACTCCTTCCTGACCGGTCAGTTTTCTCTCTCTCCTTCCCTCTCTCTCTCTCTGTCCTTCTTTCTTTCTCATTAGCAGGTTATTAAGGGAAGCTGTGGAGCGGTGATGAATTCCCCCGTGGATAATTCCACCTCTGCAGCGAACTAGCTGAGCGAAGGATCACCTTCGAGGAGGAAAAAGAAAGAACGAGAGAGTGAATGAGAGTGAGAGAGAGAGAGAGAGAGAGAGAGAGAGATTGTTCCTCATATCAAATCAGCACAATCGATCTGAAACGAGTGAGACGTCGCTGTTTTGCTGCACTGCTAAACTCCTCGCTTCTCAAAAGCATGGGTTCGTAAACAAACACATCTAATGATGACGTGCGAAGGGCCGAGACGCACCGGAAAGACAGTCGTGGAAGATAATAAGTCTCCACAGCAGCAGGGGGCAGTAATCCTCATCCTCATCATCATCATCATCATCATCATCATCATATATAACACATAACAAACATGAAGAAAGCAGGAAGACCAGGGGCCTGACGTGTAAAACATTCCTGCGCACAAACTTGACCTCGTATGTAAAAATTCCCGTCTAAGGAACAATCTATGAAATGAAAATTTGACATGAAAACATACGTAAAGTAACGAACCTGACGTTAATAATTCTGTCGGCAATAAATAACAACTTTTATTCATGTAGCCCCTGTAATGCTTCCGCTGCCATAGCAACAGATCACACGACATCTATGAATAATTTAAATAACGGCTGCTTAATTTAAATATAGATTTTATTCTAACGTTTATTTACCGTACCTGTGCAAGACTGCTCTCTACCTTAGGGTTCGTAGCTACAGGTGAATTTCTGCCAGCGACCGCACTTCCATTTCAGACTGAATTTTCTCTCCTTCGTTGCCGTTTTATCCGCGTGAGCGTCTGCTGCCGGAAAAAAAACGATATGCAAATTATTTTAAAGATGGGCGGAGCAGAGAAACTGGTTCATGTGCAGTGAATTACATGAAAATGTTTGATTTACAAATTACTCAACTAAATTGTGTGTGTGTGTTAAACTGTACACACATTTTTTATATATTGTTTGTACGTAAATTTCTGAGAAATTTCGATTTCAGTTTACATTTTAAAAATACAGGGACTGTATCACACCAAGGACAAAGCCACCGCCCCAAATCACACACAACTCGATTTAACATAAAGTTCTAATATTAAAATTCAGAAATAAAATAAAAATGTTAGTGGACTAAACCCTCCCAGACGCTGCTGTGGACACGTTCTCGCTTCCTTCGCAAGGTTTCTCGATTTCTCAGTTTCTCAGCGACAGAAAATATCTTGATTATGGGCAAATTCATCTAATATTTCTTATTGTTGGATTATTATAAATAAAATATTAGATCATTCAGCCTGGATTTAGCCGCTTTCACTCATTTCACTCATTTCACTCATTTCAAGCTTT
>JAKKZJ010000021.1:18899175-18909129 GCA_033441845.1 Pangasius mekongensis | reverse complement strand
GTGTGTGTGTGTGAGTGTGAGTGTGTGTGTGTGAGTGTGTGTGTGAGTGTGTGTGTGAGTGTGTGTGTGAGTGTGTGTGTGAGTGTGAGTGGAATGTTAATGCGGAACGTGCTCAGCGCAGTCAGCAGCAGCAGCAGCAGCGGCGTCGGAATGAGCTCTCGCTTCTTTCCTTCTCTGTTTAATGCAGGGGTGTAATTTCACACTGCGCACACACACACACACACACACACACACACACTCACACACACACACACACACACACACTCACACACACTCACACACACACACACACACACACTCACACACACACAGAGAAAATGGCTTGTACGCCTGCTATGACATTTACTGCAAATGAACGTGCACATCTCTCACTGTTTTAATTTTTTCTTTCTCTCTTTTTTTTCGGACCGGAGTTTAACGTACGTCAAAGTGCGTTATTATGACGCTGTACACATCATAATATTTACATAAATAAAATATTTCTATACATTTTTAAAAACAAAACCCTGTATGTCGTGATCTTCAGCATCATCCTGTAACGCGTCGACATGTTTTCTTGTTTGTTTGTTTCTGAACGTTGAGTTTCATCCCTCGCAGCGCGTGACTCGGACTCGCCTCGGCGGCGGCGTAATGATTCCCTCCACGCTTATTTTGTTTTATTTTTATTTTTTTACTTTTTTAATTTTTTTTCCGAAGGCGCTCAGCCTTCGAGTCCAAAACGCGCTCGCAATTAGAACATTAGAACGCCTCATAAATTATGCAAATGATGACTGGCGTAATTGAGACGTGTTAATCATGTTTTAAGAGCCTAATTACAGAAGTGTATAACGGAGGTGGGAAGCTGTAATTAGCGCCGAGAGCCGGATCGGGACGACACACACACACACACACACACACACACACACGGAGGCTGAAATCACCGGTCAGTAACAAACGGACAGGCAAAGAGACGAGCGCTAAATAAACAGAAAGATCTAAATAAATAAATAAATCCAGATTTAGGTGAATAGAAGATTCGATTTGTGAGAAAAAGAGAGAGAGAGACAGAGATAGAGAGAGAGAGAGAGAAAGAGAGAGAGAGAGAGATTATCTGGAATAAACATTTGCACTAGAGGCGGGGCGATATATCGCAACAACACCGCATCACGATATTTCACGATATTTCACGATAAGTCATTTCTACGAGACACGATACGCGTCACGATAGCTGAGTTCCTAACGCAGATTAGCAAAAACGAAAACTATGCAAAACTGAAAAGAATTTAAAAAATGATACTTTTATATAACGTCAGTAAAAACAAAGCAGATGAAAAGGGAATAAATTGCAGTAGCTTTGAATTAAAATACAATTTTTACAATCAGATTCTTTTAAAACACTTTTACAGGTGATTTTGTAAAAGTAGAAAAAAAAATTAGTGTAGAATTTGTAAATATTAAAATGTCTATCGCGATATCGATATTATATATCGCCCAGCGCCGTTCCTCTCTCTCTCTCTCTCTCTCTCTCTCGTCACCTTGGCGCTTTTTGATGATGTCATCTCATAGCTGCTCTTCCAGCAGTCGATGGAAACTTTCCGATTTAGATGTAACACGCAGTACCGTATTTCTCCGATCGTAAGAAAATCTCAGTTCCCTTCTAATAACTTAATAAATGCTGCGAAATTTTACTCTTTATGTTCATTTATGTTCACGAGAATAAAAAAATAATTTGTTAAAGAAGCGTTTAAACTGTTAAAGTGTCTGATATTTGAAAAATTTCTCTCAGACTTCCATCATCAGGGACCGAAAAACGATGAGAACGCCATTTTTGCGAACACGTTTACGGTCGTAGCATTTACGTTGTTCTCCGAGGCTTACGCTCCTGAGTCGCACGAATCAGGATCGAGGATCGAAAGAGTTCGCAAACGTAACTTATTTGCGTTAAATCGCCGTTTAATTGCTAGCTAACAAAGTGGACTAGCGTTATGTGGAATTTTTACGCTACACCAGGTTTGGTTTTGTTTCCCAAAAAACAGCGAGCTACAAAACACCAACACGAAACCTTTGCTAGCTGACGCGATAATGTCGTGTTTTTTGTTTTTTAGCATATTCACGTCCGATGGAAACCGGTTTTAACCGGTTTTACCCGCTGCTCTGTGGCTCGGCTAAAAAAGCCGAAAATGTTAATGTAACAACGTAATGCGAGCTCGTTAGCTACACGCATGTGTGTGTGTGTGTGTGTGTGACTCCTCCCACAGCACTGACTCATCAAATCGGCTTTGTCTTCTCTTTTTTTTTCACTTTACCGTGTTGTTTTTTAAATCTTTCTCTTTAAAGCGGCAGTATGTAAGTTGCGGAAAGTCCGGGATTTGGCGGTTTCTCTGGTAGAAATGTTAGCAGCTCTGTGATGTTCATTACGCTGTTCAGCACCTCCAGCTGTAGCTCCTCCCACAGCGCCGTCTCCTCCAATCAGCTTTGTCTTCTTCTACTGTTTTTTTTTTTTTTTTTTTGGTTCACTTTAAAGCAGCAGTATGTAACTTCGAGAGATTCAGAAGCAGCTCTGTGATGTTTATTACGCTGTGCGTTACGCTCGCACTTCCTCGATTCATCCGAAATCATTCCATGGAAAAAAAACCACAACCGACGGGTAATAAAAGGCGGGGCTTTAGCTGTGATGTCAATCCCTGACTTATTATTATTATTATTATTATTATTATTATTATTATTATTATTATTTAAATTTGCACTAATCCAATCTTTTTTTAAATATATATTTACAACATAGGGTGCAACTTTCAGGACCAGCATGCTCGAGGGCTTTTTTTTTTTTACTCCACTAACTTAAAAAAAGTTACATACCGCAGCTTTAATCTGGCCAACTGAGGTGAAAGGTAAATACAATATAATGATAATATCGTCAACTGTGATAGAAGATTAGGGAAATATTGTGATGCACAAATTTAATATTAGAACACACACACGTGTGTGTGTGTGTGTGTGTGTGTGTGTATGTGTGTGTGTATGTGTGTGTGCGATTGACTTTTCTGTTTAAGACTCCACAGAGAAAACAACATTATCTGCAAAACCTTTTACTGTAATCTCCTTTTTTCTCTCTCTCTCTCTCTCTCTCTCTCTCTCTCTCTCTCTCCGCCGCGGCCCACTCGCTCATCTCCGCCAGACGAGAAGCGATTTTTACTCCGATAAGGGACCTGATATTGTTTTACCGTAATGGCCCTGAAGATGATATTACCGCATCAGACAGGAACTGGACGTCGCATGAGTTTAGACGCTTATTTTTTTTTTTGCAAGGAATTATGAAAGTATACTCTCTCTCTCTCTCTCTCTCTCTCTCACTCACTCATTCTCTCTCTCTCTCTCTCTCTCTCTCTCTCTCACTCACTCATTCTCTCTCTCTCACTCACTCATTCTCTCTTTCTCTCTCACTCACTCATTCTCTCTCTCTCTCTCTCTCTCACTCACTCATTCTCTCTCTCTCTCTCACTCACTCACTCATTCTCTCTCTCTCTCTCACTCACTCATTCTCTCTCTCTCTCACTCACTCATTCTCTCTCTCTCTCTCACTCCCTCATTCTCTCTCTCTCTCTCTCACTCTCTCTCACTCGCTCATTCTCTCTCTCTCTCCTCTCTCTTGTTCTCTCACTCGCTCACTCTCTCTCTCTCACTCACACTCTCTCTCTCTCTCTCTCACTCACACTCTCTCTCTCTATCTCTCTCACACTCTCTCTCTCACTCGCTCTCTCTCTCACTCTCTCACTCACACTCTCTCTTTCTCCCTCTATCTCTCTCTCACTCACACTGTTTTTCGCTCGCTCTCACTCACACTCTCTCTCCCTCTCTTGCTCTCTTAAAATCTCTCTCTCTGTTTCTCCCACATACAAGTCATTTAGAAAAAAAATCGCTATCTGACTGATCGCTAAGTCGAGATTTTTATTAAAATTAGCTTTAAAATATTTAAAAAATATAAAAATATTAAAAATTAAAATATCAAAAAATATATTTTTAGAAAATATTTTTTACTGTACGTAATATCTGCATCACACACACATACACACACACACACACTTTTTTCCACATCGCTGAAAACGAGATCTAAAAATTTCTTCAAGATCTGGTTGCCATATCAACACCCTCAGTGTGTGAATTGTAATTCAGGGTGTGTGTGTGTGTGTGTGTGTGTGTGTATGTGTGTGTGTGTGTGACCCGCTGTGCGATTCTGACCACAGCAGCATGGGAAAAAAAGAAACCACTGCACACACACACACACTTCGACGTGGTTAAAAAATGACACAAATTAATATACGCCGTTTAAACCGGACCGAGATTAATGACCACCTATCGCAGCGGCTTAGGAGGACTGTCAGTCCTACACACACACACACACACACACACACACACACTCACGCACTCACACACACACACACACACACACACACACACACTCGTGGAATTCCACAGCCTTGCAAAATATGGCTGTGTAAAAACATTTTGGTACATTTTATTTTAGCCAAAAAGACAATAATAATAATAATAATAATAATAATAATAATAATAAAAGTAACATTTTATTAGCTGTAAACTGTGTGAAATAGTTTGTTACATTTATATAATTTAAATATTTAAATTTTGTTAGTTTTAATTTGTTTACTTTTGCCGGTTTAGTTCAAGTTTCCCGAGTTTAATTGATTACGTCACAAAAGTAACTGTTGCTTTCTTCACATAAACGGAAAGAAAACGTTTACACGCGTTTACAAACGTTACTAATTTAAACTTGTTAAACTTTCTTATTTTATTATTTTATTTATGTTTCTGCTGGTTTTATGAATTCTTGCTGATTTAATGTAAATCTCGCTACTTTACCCTTCTTGAGTTTGCCAGGGAGAAAAAGAAAAAAAGGTAGGTGGCTTGTTGCTAGGCAACAAAGTTGCATCCTAGCAATAAAATGAAAATGAACGCGTAAGTTAACTGAGTGACGTTATTCTTCTGTTTGTTTGTTTTTTTTCCTTTTGTGTCTATTAATACTTTTTGAGAGAGAAAAAACAACACTACAGATTGTGTCAGTGGTTAAAAAAAAAAACATTAGCGACAGTTTTCCGGACGTGATTTATTTAGGTGGATTTTAACGCGTCCGCCGTGTGTGTGTGTGTGTGTGTGAGAGAGTGTGTGTGTGTGTGTGTGTGCTGGCGTCAGGTCCGATCTGAGCGAGCGTCTCCGTCTCCTTTCTGTCTCCCGCAAAGCCGTACGTTATCCCCGAGCCGCGACCTCGACACACACTCAGACATTACGCTTCTCCTCGGAGAGAAATAAACCGCCGCTTTAACGCTTTAGCGCTTTGACGCTTTAAACTCGTCTCCTCGCCGTCTGACCAGAACACGACCCGTGATGTCACGATACACCTCAAACCTTACGGGAGGACGTCCTGCCGACCGGCGCCGCCTCTCTGACGTCTCTGACGCGCCTCACGGGAAAACAACTCTCTTTCACAGTAACGATTAACGCAAATAAATAAATAAGTAAATAAATAAATAAATAAATAAAATTCTGGACAGAAATAATAAATGCGTTTTTTTTTTCTCTCGCTGCTGTTTTTTTTTTTTTTTGTTTTTTGTTCAGAGCTGAAGTCTGACCTTGAAAAAAGATTCACAACCTTTAGCTAATTGCTTGTTTGCTTGTGTTGTGTGTATGTGTGTGTGTTGTGTGTATGTGTGTGTGTTGTGTGTGTGTGTGTGTGTGCGTGTGTGTTATCTGTCCTCTGTTATTCCTCCACTTTGCCTTCGGCAGTGTTAGTTCTGCACAGTTAACTCCAATTGTTTCTCTGTTAATGATATTTCTCCTTTTTTTTGTGTGTGTGTTTTTTTTTTTTTAACGCGTTCTGCGTAATCAGCAGTGTGTCGCTTTGTCCTACATAACCGCTCTCAGCCTGCTAACATCTGGGACGTCGTATATTCTGTGTGTGTGTGTGTGTGTGTGTGTGTGTTGGGAATGAGGAAACTGTTCCGTGTGATATATTACACACACACACACACACACACAAAAAAAAAAGTGAGATTCGCTGATAGCTAGTAAGTGTTTTTTTTTTAATTAATTTATTATTCCTCCAACAGTTACAATTCTTTTTTTTTATCCATTTATAGTTACATTTTAATGTTGTGGAATGTCAGGAAACAAGTCCTCGCTTACGTTATTCCCTCACCAGCCTCTTTTTCTCTCTCTTTTCCTCTCTCGAGAAAAAAAAAACCCGTCTCTCCTGGAGATGTTCCATAGCGCTGACACTGGAGACTCCTTCCGTGAACGTTAAACGAATGTTAAGCAAACCATCACCACAGCAACGGTTAGCGGGGCGTCCGCGGCACGAGCCTCTGCGAGTGAGCCGTTGCTATAGAAACGATAGCGTGTCGGAGCGAGCGCATTAATACACAGCTGTGATTTATGTTGCAGCTGCACTACTGTCAGAGCAGCTGTTACGGAAAATTAATCAACACTCTCCTCTTCACTATTTTTAACTCATAGAAGCACATCTGCAGTGCTTTCTTTCTTTTTTTCTTTTTTTTTTTTTTTTTTAATTCTCTCGTGTGAAAATAAATCCATGAGGAAGTGAAGAATTTATGACGGACACAAAGTTCGTTATTTGTTTAAAAAAAAAACCCCCAAAAAACGGAAGCTCGGCTTCATCGCGCGCAGTAAAAGAATAAAACTCGACTTTACTTATGGTGATAAAAGCGTTAAACTCGGAATGATGTCACAGCTCCGGCGCGGCTCTGAGCGACGTTTAGTTTATAATTATGGACTGAAGCTCCGCCTCCTTCCTGATTAACTTCTAATAGCTTTATCACTTTTCTCGCAGAGGGCGTGGCCTGTAATCGCAAAGTCATTATTATGCTAATTGCCTTAAATTTAATTCTTAAAACCGATTTTTTTTTTTAAAGACTTAAAAAGTTTTAAATATAATTTTAGGTGTAGATTTATTATCATGATAATGACATAACTCATATTTAGGGGCGGAGCATTTATTATGATTATGAAATTATTATCACAATTATGTCGTAAAATAAAAAAACGTTTTCAGAGATGTTGTCAATAATCGTGATTTTAGGGGGCCAAGCACTGAGTACTTACAACCTTCTTGTTTTCTAGGTTTCTTCTTCTTCTTCTTAATTTATTCAATTTAAATTCTTTAATTTTTGCCATTTTATTTTTGCTGAGTTTTGCTAGTTTAACTCAATAATGTTTGCTAGTTTAATTTGTAACATTTCGCTGATTGCATTTAAGTTTAGCTCATTTAAATTGTTTACATTTTAACACTTTAATTTATGAAGTTTTACGTTTTTTTGCTAAAATTAATCAGGAAAGAGTGATGACCCCGAGCCCCGATTTTTTATTTTTTATTTTTTTAACATTTTGATACATATCTCATGAACTGTCAGTCATGCAGATCATTTTATTTATTTATTTGTTTTTTGATTTTCCTAAACAGAAAAATAACGTCTCAAGAACCATTTAGCTCCGCCCACTTAGATGTTGAGATAACATAAGATAGCATAATATTCAGAACCTTCGCAAAATTCGCATCGGATTACTCGCCAGAGACGGACTCTCCGTAATGATCAAAAACATGTCTAAACAAAATGGCCGCCAAATGTAAATCTTTTTTTTTTTTTTTATGATTTGAAGCAGCTGATTGGCTGTTCTTCTCATTTTGTACTGAAGCTTTAAAATTGTTTACATGTTGTTTATTTTGTTATCTTCCTTTTCAGTAGACGTTAAACGGCAGGTTTTACTGTTTTTGCAGAAAATCCTTTACATATCGTCACGTATCGTCATCGTGTATCGTCGGTATATCACGATTATATATTGATCATATCGTCATAAACACTTCGACTGCGTTAAAACCTTAACAAAAAAAAACTCTGAGATCTGAACAGGTGTGCGTTTTTTTATTTTATTTTTTTTTCCCACCAACTGGAATCGACGCCGCCTTTCACATCACATCATCCGTCTTCATCACCGCGCCACGTTCGATTTCCGCTTTTGTCGTTTCCTCCCCTCCCGCGATAAGCCGCTATTGATGAATCGATAGTGTCGAAGGCGGCGTCGAGATAAAAGCGCGCGGGTTAACGGCGTCTCGTTCCGTTTAACCTTTGATATAACGCTTATTTCAGCGAGGTGGATTTCACTCCATCCATCTTCATCCATCACGCCGTCGCTGAAATATGCAAATGAGCTCAGGGCTCGTTAAATGGGCCGTTTCAAATGTGCGGTGTGCCGCACTGACTACTTAGTGTCCATACGTAGTGTGTGTTTGACACACACACACACACACACACACACTTACACACACACTTACACACACACACACACTTACACACACACACACACACCTGCTCTTTATAAATATTAAAAACATGTCTGTGATTTCTTCGTGGTTTTATTTCCCTTGTGTTTGTGTGTTCAGTCTATTTATCATATACACTAAACCCACACACACACACACACACACACACACACACACACACACACCTTTTCCACAGAAACTCTTTGTTTCAGGAGATTTATTTCCCTGTGCAGTATTCCGATGCGTCAGCACAAACCCGAGATCGTAATACATATTAGTTTGTGCTTGATGTGTTTTTTTTAACCTTGTTTCCTTCCAATTGAATCCGAAATCGTACGAATCGGAAGCTTTACAAGTTCTTCACGATGTGTGTGAAATGAATATTCAGCGCATCACGCCAAAACTTCTAGGCTTCAACTCCAGCGGAAAACGCGGAAAACGACGCGGACGTGAAAGGTAAAGAGTTGAAGTTGTTATGAATTATTTTTATTTTGAAGTGGTTCACGTTGTTAAAGAGGGAAGTTCTCCTGCAGACGAAGGATTTAGGAGACGGATTTAAACGGCGTGATTAACGAGCAGAGAGCTCGCTCCGAGTCCTGAAATAACTCTCCCGCTTTCCTCCGCTCTGATTGACACGTCAGTCTGAGGGTTCGGGAGAACAAAAAAAAAAAAAAAAAAAAAAAAAAAAGAGCCTCTTCAGAAAGTTTCTAAGTGGAAAGTTTTTCCTCGACGGCTTTAGAAAACATTCACGAGAAAAACGGATCAGAGAAATCGTGACGCGTGTGTGAATAATCAAACACGCACACGGAAATATCACAATGTTCTGAATTATTACTACGAATTATTACTTACGCACGTGGGGGCGGGGTTTATCTAAAACAGGGGCGTGTCTCGGCTCTTATATTGAACCGTCTGACAGTTTGATGTAACCACAGTATGTCACGCTGAAACATTACTCGAGGACGATATTAAAAACACGAATATGACACGATTCATTAATTAACAATATCGTCTCTTTAAAGTCCATGATGTCGCTTATCTCAGGGAGGGAATTATTTCTGAACAAAATGATAAATTAACGTAAAGTGTCTCTGTAAACGTTGCATACGAGCGCTTGGTCAGCTTATCCTTCACACTGAGGGCGCGATTTCACATACACGAGACTCCTGTTAGATTTATTTCAACGCTCGCAAAAGCTTCTCATTCATACTGTATATCATCGTATCAGTTTTTTATTTATTTTCATTTTAATCGTCTCTTTCTTTTATGTTACATCGTATTATATAATCGACAGCAAAGAAAAACACCATATTTCTTTTTTCAGTCTGTATTTTCTATCGCTGATTTTTTTTTTTTTCAAGTTTAAAAGCGAGTGTTATTGAAAACCTCGCCTCGGAAGCTTCTGCTCAAGAAAAATCTGCAGATGTCGGATGCGTAAACTACACGCAGGTGATTTCAATAAACATGAGCATGTGCGTAAACCGACTCTGAATACCAGGAACTTTCCTCACGTAAATATTGGACTTAATTTGCTGACTCTGAATGCAGCTTTAGACGTGTTTTCTAAAAGTTAACGTTTTATTCGACTGTGGCATTTATTCTGTATATCGCACCTTCAGGATCAC
>JAKKZJ010000021.1:18891675-18896675 GCA_033441845.1 Pangasius mekongensis | reverse complement strand
CTTTGTCTCAAATTTCTTATCCTTCCTTCGTCTTCTCCCTCCATCTTCATTTTTTTCCTTTCTGTTTAATGTTGAACACCGCTCATGTCCGTGTCCATAATTATGCTAATTAAATCACTGGGGGCTGTCTGCCCCGTAAGCCCCTCCCACTCTTCATTTGCATAAGCAATGACCTGCAGTGATACTCCGCCCCCTCCTTCACTTCATCAGAGCAACGGTTTGGAACGTTTTTAAAAAAATCATTACAGAGTTATAATGTTATAATGTGGCGCTCTAATGAGGAAATAATGACGTGCGCCGTCGCCGCAGGGCTCTAACGCAGCGTGTGTGTGTGTGTGTGTGTGTGTGCGTGTGTGTGTGTGTGTGTTTTCACGCTTTTTACGACTTGTGTTGCAACGTTTCATCTGGAAATCGTTCCTCCGCATGAACGCGTGTCCACGCCCCCCTCACAGCTGTTCTCTCGGGTTACTCCTGTTTCTAATGGCAACAGCAGATTGAGTTTGCGTGAATTCTAGTTTCTGTACGTTGGAAGGCACAAAGATTGCGAAAAAAAACAAAACAACAACAACAACAACAACAACAAAAACACCTGACAGAATTTTTGCGCTCTCGCAAAGTGATCAAACGTACGAGAAAATAAAAATCGGACGTTCAGTCTCGATCACTGCTTAGTAGATTTTTTAATAAATGGAAAAAATTGCTTTACATCGCTGAAAATTTTTTTATGTTAACATGTAAAAAAAAAGAAAGAAAAAAAAGTGCCTTAGCTACTGCTAGTCATGTAGGTTGCAGTACATTATGCTAGCTAGCTGTAACCATGGGAACCACTTATGTTGTTTATCAAAGTATCACCCATATCTCAGGGAGAAATCACCGTCTTACTTGTTCCCTTTTTGTCATTTTGCTGTTGCCTTGTGAATAGAATTATGGGATGGGCTTCTCTGAAAGGGTCACATGACTTTCAGCAGTGAATTATGGGATACGTAGAGATGCACTGACACCTCAAACCGGGTTCGACCGAATGCTGATTGGGTGATGCGAGGAGGCGTGTTGAGGAGGCGTGTTGAGGAGGCATGAGGAGATGTTGTGATGTGATGATGCTGTGATGAGACTCTGTGATTTAAATTTATGACGTGCCGTTGTGACTAGTTTATGATGAGACGAGGCGTGACAAGATGTGACGTGTGCTGAGGCGTCGTGATGAGACGTGGTGAGACGTGACATTGTAACGAGCCGTTGTGATGAAGTGCTGTGAGAAGTAACATTGTGATGAGACACTGAAAAGGTGTTGTGATGAGGCGTGGTGAGACGTGACACTGTGACGAGGCGTTGTGATGAGACGTTTTGAGACGTGACGTTGTGATGAGACGCTGTGATGAGATGTGATGAGACGAGACATGTAACAAGGCGTTTTGATGAGACACTGAAGAGACGTTGTGACGAGACACTGATTTAAGTTTATGATGTGGCCTTGTGACTAGTTTATGATGAGACGAGACGTGACAAGATGTGCGACGAGGCGTTGCGACGAGACATGACATTGTGACGAGACGTGGTGAGAAGTTACGTTGTGACGAGACGCTGATGAGACGTTTTGACGAGACGTGGCGATCTTACATTGTGACATGACATTATGACGTGGTGTTGTGATGAGGCATTGTGCAAGTTCTCATTCACGTCACAACACCTTGTCGCCATGTCACTGCACGTCACGTCTTGTTGTGTCTTGTCTCTCTCTTCTCTCTCTCTCTCTCTCTCTCACTCTCTCACTCTCTCTTCTCTCTCTGTTCTCTCTCTCTCTTCTCTCTCTCTCACTCTCTTCTCTCTGTTCTCTCTCTCTCTCACTCTCTCACTCTCTCTCTCTCTCTTCTCTCTCTGTTCTCTCTCTCTCTCTCTTGCTCTCTCTCACTCTCTCACTCTCTTCTCTCTCTGTTCTCTCTCTCTCTCTTGCTCTCTCTCACTCTCTTCTCTCTCTCTCTCTCTCTCTCTCTTTCTCTCTCTGTGTGGTTATTATTCTGTTATTATTCCCTCAGTGCTGCTGGATGAGACCTGTCATTTTTAGCCTCTGTGGGAGATTTGATGGGAGAGATGTCCCTCACACACACACACACACACACACACACTCGTTCATCTCCCCCCTTCCCCCCATCAGAACGAGTGCGTCTCCCCCCTCCACCCCCCAGACAATCTCTGCTCTCCTCTCGGCTCTTAATGAGAGTCTGTTTAATTATTTCAGCAGGCGGACCCGTTTCGGCCTTGGCTGTGATTTGGGACGTGAGCGCCGTGCTGATGGAGGACGGATCAATAATTCAGGCCTCGCTCTCGATGCTTTAGTGTTAAAAGGCTGTGCGGCTGAAGGCCGGAGGCTACGGCGCTTTAAAATGGAGCGGAGAGGAGAAGAAAAAAATACATAACGAACCCGAGAGAAGAGCACAAATATTCCCCAGCCTTCGTTTCATCCACCGAAAATATTTTCCATTTTATATTTTTCTCGGATAATCTGTGTTCTTCACATATCTGTAATTTAACACTGCGACAAATCCATAGTTTAGTGTGTGTGTGTGTGTGTGTGTGTGTGTGTGTGTGTGTGTGTGTGAGAGAGAGAGAGAGAGAGAGAGAGAGAGAGAAATCTTCGTATGTAACGGAATATCCTGAATATTTATCTGAACATCCTGTTCACACGCTTGCGTCCGTGTGCAGATTGTTTTACACGCCAATGTCGTGCCCTTGAACGTGACGTTATTAGCGTGTTTGTCACGTCCGGCTTTTGTTTCTTCGCAGCAAGTTAAAAACACGACACGGATAAACACCGAGTTTGATTTAAAGCTGCGGTAAGTCATTTTTTTTAAAAAAAAGTGACCTGGAATTGTAGACCTGGAGTAATCAAATAAGTTGAAAGCTAGCTTGTCTTCCGTTCACGTTAGCAGGAAACGAGTCGGTCGTAGCCGTGTAGCGAAGGTCGTGCCATGAAACGTGATGTTATTAGCGTTAAATTCGCTTCAAAAACACGAGAAAACAAACAGCGAGTTTGTTTTAAAGGTGCGGTGTGTTTTTTTTGTTTTCTAAACACTTTAAAATATCATTTTAAAGCTTCCTTACTTTCATTTGTCTTCTTTGGCTTCTTGTTGCTTGTGGGCGTGGCATCGTTTCCGATTTGTGCGAAACGCAAATTAGTAGCTATATATCACTCCTAAAGCTAAACGCAGATTAAATATCGCACTAATTAGCGTGAAAATCGTATCAGTTGTGCGATTTGCGTGTTACGTGCTCGGCTTCGTGCTAGCATTGTTCTCGGGTTAGACTAGCAAAGCAAGCTAACTGTACTAGCTACCTACTTGTGCTACTTTCTTCCAAGCGTCTTTGTAACGTCTCTATACGCATTTCGTATATGACAGGATAAGATGCAACCATTTTATATCTTGCAAACGATAAACGGGAACTGATCGCAGGTACGAACTAAAATTGCGAGTGAGCAACTGTTGAAACGTCGGAATGGTTCGAGATAATAGTTTCGATTCGTCGTTTTATTTGCATCATACCTAATTTGCATAGAATTGTGAAAATCGCTGAAATCACGTCTGCGTGTTGCTAACGTACGTACAAAATGAACGATCACCTCCCGCTGTCGCTCGCTAACGTAAACATAACGTTAACGTGCTAATTTATTCGTTTCAGGCTTCAGTTTACTTTTTAGTCTATTTTTTGGCCTTGAAGTAAGCTCCGCCTCCAGGCAGAACATTCCTTATAAGGCAACTATGATGAGACGTAGATAGTTTGACCTCTTCAGAGTGGGCGGGGCCTGTTGATGGGAGAGACAAAGGCACGTCAGCGGCAGAGGGCGCTAAACTTCACACACTGCACCTTTAATCTGGAATTAGTTTGTTCACGATGTTACAGATTTACTGCGTCGTAGCTAATTTGCATAAAATTGAGAAAGATCGCAGTTCAGATGTCATTTCGTGGCTGAAAATCGCAGCTCGTCGTCATTAACCCGGAGTATGACCCATGCGATAAAACTGTTCTTTTAAAACTAATTCCTCTTTTCAAGCTTCTGCTTAATTTTTTTCCGGTCCAGAAATCAGCTCCGCCCCCAGAAAGAACGTTCCTGGGAAAGGAACCCATGATGAGGTGTTTGTAGAGTGGGCGGAGTCTGCCGATGCGGCAGACGAAGGCTTGTTAGAATTTGTTTTTTTAAAAATTAGAATTACAATCACAAGCAGCAGAGGGCACGAAACTTCACACACTGCCCCTTTAATCTACGTTATTAGTTCGTTTAATAATGTTACAAGCAACGTCCTGAAGAACGAGTACGGAGAAAAATGCAGCGTAAACGCCGTTCACAGATTAAAACGGCGGTTGTTGTTGTTGTTGCTGTTGCTATTGTTGTTTGTTTTGCTTTATGTTATGTATACGTCCTAATCGGAGTGTTCTTATTGGCTGAACTCAGCGTTTATGATAAACAGATGTTCGATTTAAAATTTTCCGTCACGTAAACAACACGGACCGTCCGCGTAGCCGCGTTCGAAAAAACGGCTCTTTTTTCCCGGCGCGCTCCGACGTTTAAGTTCCGTGTAAATCCGATCTTTAGAGCAGGAAGTGGTAATATATGGCCACTTTCACCCTCTCAGCTCCTCTAATACTCTTTTTTTTCCCGGAGCACAACCCACGGGAGGCTAATATCCGTTTACTGCCTCATGCATGTATTTATTCAACGCATCATTCATCTCTTCCGCGGGGAAAATAACGACTCGAGGTCATCCCGCATTCTTTATTTGTTTATCTCCTTTTTTTTTTTTCTTTTATCATGGCCGAGGAGCGTGTCTGCCGGCTTCTCTAATATACATGAGGCGGCCTCGTTCCATTCCAGCGCAGAAGCACACTGTCTTTATTATTTAATTAAGTCGGCGGGTCGTTACATTAATAATTGAGTGTGTGAGGCCCTTTTCCTGGTGCAGAGTGCATTAAAAAATGTGTGTATTTACGTCCCTGAGGGTGTGTGT
>JAKKZJ010000021.1:18843965-18853965 GCA_033441845.1 Pangasius mekongensis | reverse complement strand
CTCTATCTATCTATCTCTCTATCTGTCTATCTCTATCTATCTATCTTTCTATCTATTCGTCTATCTCTCTATCTCTCTATCTATCTATTCATCTCTCTATCTCTCTATCTATCTCTCTATCTATCTATCTATCTATCTTATATCAGTTTGTAGATAAGTTTAATCATCTTTATCATATTTCATTTTACTTTTAAAAATTAAACCACATAAATTTTTAATTAAAAGAAACAAAAGTACAAAATTTTCTCTCACAAGTGCTACTTATTATTATTATTATTATTATTATTATTATTATTATTATTATTATTATTATTATTATTATTATTATTATTTATATATCAGGAGGCTCGTCTGTCACCTGAGTGGAAAAAAAACAATAAAAATGAAAAAAATAAATAAAATAAAGTGGAATTTCCTTTAAGAAGCAGCTTAATAAATCTCACAGTAACGATACGTTAATTCCAGTTTAATTTCACTTAAATTATTCTCACAAGGAGTTTTAATAATAACAATAATAATAATAATTATAATAAAAATGAGCCGTAACGCTCGGCACGTTACAGTCACGGCTTCTCGGTTTGAAATAAATTCTTCTTTTTCTTTCGTTTTTTTTTCTCCTGTATTATTTCCTCAGATCACTTATTCCATTTCTCTCGCTAATGACGGCTTCCTCGCCAAGCGTTTACGCTCTGCAGCTCTCGTTTCCTCGCTCCTCCGGACCCCCCGCCGTAATTACGGCTTTAAAACACACAGCGATTGTCACCAAAGCTGCGGAACTGAAAGTTTTTTTTTTTTTTTTTTTTTTTTTTTTTTTTGTGATTACATGCTGCCTCCGTCTAAAATAACAGGTTTGGAAAATAAGAGGCTGCCAGCGCTCGTTTTAAAGGCTTTATATCGTGGGGTTTTTTTTTTCTTTCTTTCTTTCTTTTTTTTTTTTGGATGCCATTTTTTTGAACTCGGTTATTAACGCTCCGAACGCTCTTCAGTCAAATGCGAAATGGCGTTTTTTTTTTCCCATCGTGGCTCTCATTATGCTCTCGTTCCTGTCGCCTTTAACACACGTGATCATTTGGAATAATTGATTCCTTCGTCTTTCATCTTGAGGGAAAAAAAAGAAAGAAAGAAAAAAAGAAAGAAACAAAGCTGCTTTGTTTAAAATGACTCGTCCTGCTGTTTATATCCTCTTACGTGTGTGTGTGTGTGTGTGTGTGTGTGTGTGTGTGTGAATATGATGCTATACCCTCGGTGAAAATGTTACAATTATGTTGAACAACATGGAAATAAATATGCCATAAACATATTTGTTTGCTTGTTTGTTTGTTTGTTTGTTTGTTTGTTGACACACAGAACTAATTATGCACAGCTCCTCTGTCCCGAAGACGTCGGAAAACCTACAGCTTCACCTCTGACACTGGAGACTCCTTCCATAAATGTTACATAAATAAACGTGTCGTTACAGAAAACTTTTTAAATGCGTTTATTATCAGTGAACCGTCCGTCGTACGAGTCCCCGTGAACGAGCCGTTACTATAGAAACGATGACGTATGAGAACGTTACTATGAACCTGCGATGTGTAGCTGGATTGTTGGCGTAAAAATGTATCTCTTTTGTTTTTTTTGTGTTTTTCAGGCGAACGGAGTTTGGCAGGACGCACCGACTCCGTCGTCCGTAACTTCACCTACAGAAGGACCCGGAAGCGTTCAGTCTGATACGTCTAACTAAAATTAACACACACACACACACACACACACACACACACGACATGACAATACACTAGTCTCTACACACCATCACAGCATCTCTCTCTCTCTCTCTGTCTCTCTTACTACTGCAGAACATTTGGAATACAAGAAGAAAAAAAAAAAGAAGAAAGAAAAAATGTACTCGTTTTTCACTCGTCTCTGAGAGTTTGGTTGGATATTTAGTGACAGAACAAAAGTCATTATCACAGACCCTTATTGTTCACTTTTAATTCTTTATTCTACCTCTGAGAGAAAAAAAAAAACAGTTAATATGAAATGAAAAAGAGCAATCTTCGGTTTCTAAAAGAAACTTTTTCTGTTGTGTCCGTCGTTCCATTTCACTTTTCGTATCGCTTGCTTACAAAACGTAATCGTTTAAGGATAAATGTGAAGTAACGGATCCCCCGTTTATTCAAAAGTACCACTGACGTTATTTATATATCGCGGATACATGAATATATTATATGCCCCCGAGAAGAATAATCGATTTTAATTCTTTAATCTTTTTTTTCCTTTTTTCACTTAACCACGTCAGAAATAAACGCCGGTTTGTCGTTGGCGTGTTTGTTAGCTGAGATCTGCGTTTTTATTCACTATCAAGTGACTCAAGAGTGATATTTTAGGATTGTCTTAGCCCGAGCTGGAACCGGAATAAAAAAATCATGAATATTTAATGAGCGTGTGCGGCTTCGTCCAATCACAGAGCGTCGAGTCGAGACCATTACAACGTTACTATAAACAAATTATTGACTCTTGTTTATACACATATTCATGAGGAACGTACGAAGCCTGGAGAAGATTCTTCTTTTTTTCTTGCACTACGGGATGCGTAATCAGCGTTAAGAAATTGCGTAAGATTTAGCTACTAGAGTGAGTGAGATAACGCACACGAATTGCTCATGAAATCCTACGAAGGAAATACGTATGAAAAAAGGAATTCAACGTCAGCCTGATATGGAGAAGGTGTTGCTATAGTAACTGAGTTACATTTATGAGCCAGGCTTATTGAATTAGCTCGCTTCGTAAAAATACGAATATTAATCATCCAGTTAACTCATCACGTGCGAAGAACGAGTCCCAGGAACTAACGTTACAAATTACACGTGACGTAACAATCTCTCGTTTTACTAGTTTGCGCTCAGCTAACTATCTGTTGCTAGCTGTCGCTCTGTGATTGGACAAAGCGACGTTTTTAATGTATAATTTTAAACAATTTATCATTTTTTCACGGTGTCCTGGAGGAAAATTATCTGTTAAAGCGACCGGAAAATGGATTCAGACACGGACCAGGATTTTCCCAAGGAGCTTAATGAGCTTTTTTTTAAAAAACATAAATGTTTTGGGAAAATGTTGACGTAGCGCTGAACAGCTGCGATTCCGTGGTCCGTAACAACAAAACAAAACATTGGAGGTTTTTTTTTTTGAAGCATCTGTGTGAATCCTCATCCTCGGATCATGTGATTAAATCTCTAATCTGAGCTCTGGTTCAACGTTTCTGAGCCAGATAGCTAGATTTCGATCCGTTTTGTCGTTTTTCTTTTGCTACGAATGAATTCATTATTCATACTGACGACAACAACGACGACAGCAACGACAACAACACAAACACCACGTCGCTGATTTCATTTGCACTCTTTGTTTTGTTTTAAAGACGTCGTGCAGCGAACCATAATCTTTATGTCAACTTGCGGCAGAAGCATTACGTCGTTATTGTGTGTGTGTGTGTGTGTGTGTGTATGTATGTGTTCCTTCCTGCTCTACATTTATACTCCAGATCACTTTTTAACGCTAAACTATTTCGCATTATAACCGAATGACACGAACTCGTGATGTATTCGTTGTTTATCGCACACTCGCATTTGTTTGTTTTGTATGTATAAAAATTGCTGATCTGCAGATATGATGTAAAAACAATTTTGATTTTTTTTAATGACTTTTTTTTACATCTTGTTTTTGTCTCCATATACATTCTTACACGTTCTGGCACTGTTTAATTTTAGCGTTCTTATCGACTTCCCCTAATATATATCCGGTATTTTGGACAGAAATGTTATTTGTTTCGGTCAAACGTTAACACGTTTTAAAGACGTTTATATTTGAAATTACATCCAGTGAAACTGCGAAAGTCCGCTGATACTCCAGCTAATGATTATGTATCAAATAAACGTTAATTGTAACTTGTAACAAGTTAATCTAGCTACTTAGCTAACATTACCAGACGTTTTCTTTGATCAACATGCTAGCTAGCTAGCTATCCCTATTAAGCATTGGATGCTACATCAGTATTAGTGTGGACAGAATATAAACATTGGACATTGTTGTTATAATTATTAATGTAAATGCGTTACACTTATAGCCATCTTACGCATTATGCATGTTAACATGACATGCTCCATATTGATTAGCGGATTATGAAACTTGTAGATTTTTTAAAAACTTCTTTAATAAATGAATTATACCAGAGAAAAACTAAACTTTATAACTTCTGAACGAACTTCTGAAAGGTTGGTGAAGTCTCTGGTCAAATTTCACCGAGATAAAAACTGTTGCGAAGTGAAAGTGACAGAAATCGCATCTTTAAGGTCTCACGTCACTTCCTGTTTTCATCTTTTCGGAATGAAATTCATCAGGCGGAAAAGACGACTCACCGAAGGGGAAAGGACGTGAGACGTGAAAGACGCAGTTGTGATAACTTTCTAAAATCTCGGTCGATTTTTGACCGGAGAATTCAGAGCCAATAGAAAAGAAGAAGGCGGGGCTTCGTGCTGTTTGATCGGAGAAGCCTAAAAAAAAAAGAGTTGCGACACACTAAATTTTTGCCTTTTTTTAACTGTTACTAGACGCATATTTGGGGGAAAAAAAGTAGTGTTAAGAAGAGTCACGTCAACATCGTGTATAACAGAATAGCTAAAAGCTAGAGATGGTACTGATCCGATTCCCAGTATCAGAATCGGGCCGATACCAGAAAAAAATGTTGGATCGGATATTGAAGAAAACATCAAACACCAGATCCTGTAACGAACGGCGAAGATTGGAATTGGATTTGGAAAAGAAATGTATTTTTGGACCTGGAAATGTTTTGTCTTTGTTTAGGATTAGGATTAGAATTTTATTATTTTTTGCACTTTATTATATTTATTATATTTACACTGTAAGTCGGAGGTCACCGACCCTCTTCCCTGAGATCTACGTTCCTGCAGGTTTCATCTCCACACCTGCTTTACCTGATCATGAGCTTCTTAAGGCACTGATTAGATGGTCATGTGCAGCTGAAGTCTTCAGGAAGGTCGATCTCCAGGAACAGGGTTGCTGACCGCTGCTCTGAGTGATCGTTCCGTCTCTACTATAAGCTGCGATGCATTTCTAGAAATAATCATAACAACGTGTGTAATGGTTTATGAACGCATTATAACACTTGAACATGTTTGTTCTAGAACATCTTACCAGTTTTGTGTGCCGTGTCTCTGGAAGTGTGTTTGAGGGGAAGTCGATAAGGGCGCCTTAACACCGTTAATGGACCACATCCGTGACCTTTTTAAACCGAATCCGCTGTATGAACTCTGTGTCAAGTCGAGTCAAGCGGCTTTACCGTCATTTCGAACATACACAGCTGGTACAGTACGCACTGAAACGAAACATCGTTCCTCCTGGACCAGGGTGCTACGTAAAACAGCACAGCTACATGAGACTACACGAAACTACACGAAGTGCACGTCAGGCTGCACAAGACAGTGCGATCGCTACTAAAGCAGGAACGCAAACATGCGCAAACGTGTAATATATATTGCTCTTACGTCTTTGCGTTCGTTATTCGCTTCTCTCGGTTATGTAGCGCTTGTTAAAAAAATACAGCTTGTAAAGTGTGTGTGTGTGTGTGTGTGTGTGTGTGTGTGTGTGTGTGTGTGTATGGATTTATCCTGACTCACCCTCAGCTAATGTCGCGTCTCTGCCTAATTGACACAAACATTATTGGGGAAAAAAAATGAATTCTGGTTTGAAAATATGTCCGCGTCGGTGACGGCTCGGGTAACGAAGTTTGTTTTTCTGTACATTGGATCAGAATCCACTTAAAAGGGGAAGTCATTACGTTAATGCGGTTAGGACTTTTAGTGTAAGCGATGATTTTGCAGGTAAAACTCGGTTAAAGAGGACTTTTTGACCTCGATGAACTCGGGGAAAGTAAAACTCAATTTGTTACGAAATTCCTCACGTATTTGCGTAGTCTGTAATCGTATAACGATGTCATATTAACGCCGTATAGATCGATCGATTTCAGACGCTGCGGCAACAACACGGCTGCACGGATCCAAAATAAAAGAATAGCGTAGTCCGCATTTAGTGCAGCGTAAATTAAAAATAATGTTTAATAAAATGATTAATATAAATGTGTAATATTTCCAATATTTCCAATTTTTTTGTTTTCTCTGCTTTTATGGGTTTTTTTTAAAAAACATTTTATTCATCCAGTATTGTATCCATGTTTCAATGTTAAACAAAACATTACAACTTTGCCAATTTTCTGGCTATTTTAATAACAATTTCAGCACCTGCATAACTTCATTTCTAAACTAAATAACGTACGTGCGTGTTCTGAAGAAATTCGGTTCTCCGAGCGTTCGTGTTATTAAATTGTATATATTTTCTGGTGAAACAGATTCGACTCTTCACCTGTTCACTAAACTTCACTCAATCATGATGAACCATGCAAAATGTCTGAGTCCTATAAAAGCTTGTTTTGTTTTTTTTTTTAATCACAAAAATGTTGTGTCTAAATGAACTGTTCATCTTCAATAAATGTTGTATTACTCACAAAAAAAAAAAGTGTTGAGACTCGGTGGTGTGTTTTATTTTTCTCTTTAAGGTATAATCGAGATATTCTCGTTAAAGGAAATGTTTAAAATAAATGAATTCTGCGGAATATCTGCTGAGATAAAGCTTTTACTGATTCACTTTAAGCAATCATTTAATTAAATATTTCTTAAACCGGGCGCTGTGGTGTCCGGAGTGGCCACAGGGGGGTGCTACAGGGCCGCGGAAAATCTCAGTAGCTCCCTCTCTACTTAGCAATGTTTGATTTTGTCAATTTATTAAATCAGCTTTGTCCAAATGTAAAAAAAAAAGTGATACATTTAAATGTATTTAAAAAAAACAAAAAACAAATAATGATATTAGAATGAAATACAGTTGTGTGTAAAAGTTTGAGCACCCCTCACCAAATTATAAATTTGATTGATTTTTTAAATAAAAATAACTAAACATAAGCTCTTTTTTTCTGCAATTTGATCAACTTAATAAATAGGGGGGAAAAAAAGTAATTGTTGTCCAAAGTTTGGACATCGTTCCTGTTGTTAAATCTCAGAACTTAATTAACTCGTTAAGCCTTAATTGATTCATTAGGACATCGTTACTCGGGTCAAGAACGGAATTACAAATCCTGGAAAAACAAATCCAGAGCGTAAGAAATTCTCTGACTCTTCACACTTTGTGCTATCACTCTAGCAGCTGACCGAGGATCTGGAAACGGAGCTGACTGATGCCTACAAAGCAGAGGAAAGATATTAAAAAAAGATCAAAGTGCTTCCAGCTTGCAATTTCCTCTGTCCGTAGCATCAGTGAGAAATGGCAGGAAAAAGGAGAACTGTGAAAGTCGAGGCAAGATCAGGAAGTCCAAGAAAAAGATCAAACTGTCTGTATGCCGGGCCGAAAGGCAAAGCAAAGCAAAATATGACTCTACGGACCTGCAGGAAGGTTTCGCTGACACAGGAGTGGTGGTGCATGTTCTACTGTCCATGATCTGCATGGAAGAGTCATCAGAAAGAAACCTTACATGGGACCTCATCACAAATGTGAATATCTGACCCACGCAAAACAACATCTAGATAAGCCAGAAGTGTTCTGGAAACAAGTCGAGTGATGAAGAAAAAGTTGAACTCTTTGGCCACAATCATCAAAAGTGATTTATTTTTTTATTTTGGAGAAAAAAAGGAGCAGTGTTTGATGAAAAGAGCATCTTGCCAGCTGTTACGTTTTTGGGGTTTGTTTGGCAGCCAGTGGCACAGGAAACATTGCAGGAGTAGATGGAAGTAAATTTCAGTAAATATCAGCAAGTTCTAGAAGAGACTGGATTCTACAGTACGACAGGACAATGATCCAAAACCTACCTCAAAATCCAAAACCTACCATCAGCTACTTCATGAAACACAAGATCTTTCAGATCTTAAACTAGAATATCTCAAAACTAGAAACGTTCTGTGAGGAAGAGTGGGTGAAAATTCTTTAAACAAGAACAGGAAGTCTCTTAGCTGCCTGCAAAAAAGCGTTTCCAAGTCGTGATATCTGACAAAGGGGGTGTCTAAACTTTTGCACATGCCACAATTATTATTATTAAATATAAAGTAACTGTGCATTAACATTTGCAGAACAAAATGTATGTTTAAAGATAGTTTGCTTCAAAGGTTGTGTTTACGTCTTTTTTTTAACTTTCAACAAAATATATGATTGGGACGGGGCGCACAAACTTTTGCATACAACTGTAAATTATTTAAATTTATTAAAATTTTTAAAGTGGTATTTAAAGGATGAAAAAATGAAAAGTATAAAGCATATATTTGTTTATATATTTCATACAAATGTAGAATTAGACTGTATATTCTTGGTAAATATATCGGGATTTATTTATAATTATAATGATTTTTCTCAAATATCAGAAAATCTGTGTTTTTATTGGTGGTTTGAATTTAAATTAAATTGAATTTAAATTAAACCGAATTCATTTTTTGATTACTGATGAAATAAAACCAGTTCTTGTGATCAGATTGAGTTTATTGGCCACCAGAGGGCGATGTGGTTCTGTGGAACAGCAGTGTTTCTGCAGCGTGAGGATTTTTCCGGAGTTTCTGCTGTTTTACATTTTTAAAGTCATTAAAAAGAATAAAATTAAATACATTTTTGACAGATTTGAGTTTTAAAATTTTTGGCGGAAATTCGTTTATTCCGTGTTAGACTTGTTTTCTCGAAATCGCACACGGCTTCAAAAAAAAAACAAAAAAAAAACTACACAACAAACTGTAAATTTTAGGACATGGGCTTCCAGTCAGAAGTATTTGCACCCCCTGTATCAACAATTTTGGTTATCCTTCAAGAAATAAATACACTAGAATCAACAAACAAGAAATACGTACATATGTACAGAAATACTGACGAGAGGAACGACTGCGAGTTTTTATTTTATTTCTGAAATGCTAATCTGTTTTACTCAGTTTTCCTTAAAACCAATACTGATGAAATAGAACATAGACCTAATAAATAAATAAATAAATGCAGAAAAGAAACACTTTAAAAAAAAAAAAAGTCCAGAATAAAATCTCTATTTACTCTGGAATCGAGCTAAATATCTTTAATCTGTACAATTACTGAATTTTATGTTTTTATATGTATATATATGATATGATTGATTATAAATTAGACATTTATAAAATATATAATACAGATGGATTCTTATATTATTCTACATTTAAGATATTAAAGCTTTATATTTAGCTAAAATCCAGAAAATAGAAATAAAGAATCGAAAATAGAAACTAGTTGATAACGCGAAGGTGTTGATGAAATTCAGGTTTCAGTGTTTTGATTGAAGCTGTGATAATCTCACCATCATGATAGAGAGAGAGAGAGAGCGAGAGAGAGAGAGAGAGAGAGAGAGAGAGAGAGAGAGAGAGAGAAAGTGAGTGCAGTCCCGGCGCTGACCTGACAGGGGGCAGTGTTGTACCGCAGCTCACACATCATGCATTACATCATCACTTCAGCGTTTATGACACATCAAAGCTACAGAGAGAAAAAAAACCCCCAGAGATTAAAATCTCGCTCGGCTTCAGACGTTCACGGAGGTTCAGACGTTTGCTTTTATCGCTAAAGGAGAAGGTCATTTCCGACGTGTTTAATTAAAATGTGTGTGATTAGCATGTAATTAAATTAAAATGTGTGTGATTAGCATGTAATTAAATTAAAATGTGTGTGATTAGCATGTTTAAGTGCTCAGTGCGTCAGTTAGAGAAATGAGATCGATCGTGTGAAGGTTTGATCGTTTGCTGATTTATTACGGAAAATATTCACATGAGAAGAATATTGTGACTTATTGTGACTTAAGTCTGAAATCATCCCGCGAACGCCGGATGAGAAATGGGACGGAGAGTAACCCGACGTCGACGCTCCCAGTAGCTCCGCCCACTGCGCCGCCACGTTGTTTAATTTTTCGTTT
>JAKKZJ010000021.1:18726378-18741550 GCA_033441845.1 Pangasius mekongensis | reverse complement strand
CTGCTGGCCAGAACTCACTTCCTGTCCTGTCTCTCTTCCATAAAACCGTCTCCTCGCTGCCAAAGTAAAGGATGGTAAAGGATGTGGTCGCCCTGCAGGACTTGTTTTTATTTTAACCGAACACTGAGGATCGGGAATATGATGGAAGTTCTGCGTGAGGCGCCTCTAACGTCAACTTTCTGGAGTCGCATTGACAAACTTTGTTAACATCAGCTCAAAATCTCCCTGAATATTAATAATATTTCTGCATTTTTTTATGATAATTTTTACATTAAGCCTGAATGGCTTTGCCCCTGGAACTGGAACCAATGTGAGAGACTAGGAAGGGAAACAGCTGCTACAATAAAGTAACTTGCTTCACGGATGTTTTGCAGCATTGAATGTAACTATAAACGGATAAAAAAAAGTCATTCATTAAGGAATAATACTCTACTCGTTGGAAGGCTGCTGTGGTATAAGAGGAATAGGACACTTGGGGACATGCTGTTTTGGGAAATTAATCGAGGTCGAGGTGGTAACTGTGACTCCGCTTCATCACACCGCCTCATCGTTGATTATTTTAAGATAACTGCATGACACAGAGTGTTTTCTTCCTTACGTATATAATAATTAATGCTGCATATTTACAGTCCTGGGTATTATTTTATCTCCTAAACGTTAATTACGTCTTATAACATTAATAACGTAAAAAGGAGGTAACGTATCAGTATCAGGGATCAATAAGACAGGTTCTTAATTTACTTAAAACCTCTAGATGCTAAAAAGTTGTTGAAAACATCTGATTACTTTAGAAGCCCCTATAAAAAGATTTGTTGACGTTCTTGCTCACTTCCTGCGCAAATCATTCTGTTGAGCAGCAGTTTTTAAACGCTATTTATTCTTTAATGAGCGTGATGATTTGGTGTTATTCATGCTGCGATACGAAGAGTAATTACACACCATGAATTAGCCAAGCGTCCTGTCTCGTGTGTCATCAGGCTACGTGTCTGAGCAACAACGTTTTTATGAAAAATGATAGATTTTGATGTCATTATTTCACCCCATATTTGCCTCCATTGGGTTTTTTTCTTTTCCCCTAACGAGTATTTAATTAGAATCGTGTGCATTCGGCTTGTTGCTTTTAGATTTCCTCCACGTGATGTATGAAAAAAAAAAATGCTTTGTTACCTGAGAAAAGCTCATTACTGCAGCGAATCTGCTTGGCAAATTAACACGGCGTTTATCCTGAGGTCGTTTTGATTATGATTCGTCATGCTGGATTCACCGGCTGTGTGAAAAGCCAAAACAGCAATTAAAGAGTTCGTAGAATTTCCAGAGGAGTTTTATAGAAAGTGTGAAAGTGTGTGATTGTGTAATGTGTGACTTACTGATCCCTGGAAAAAAAAAAAAAGCTTAAAAAATTTAATGTAAACATTCAGTGTAACTGTCATTTTAAGGCATTTCATGTGCGGGTTTCTGTGTCAAATTGATTTTATTGCCGAGTCACTGGTGTTAGCTTGTGCGAAATCGTAGCGAGAAAAAACAAAACAAGAAATCTATTTGAACCTGAAGGTTACGAATTGTTAGTATACACAATATAATAGTTCTAGCAAAGTTAGCTAAAGGTTTTAATGACAAAATATAAGGACATAATGTTAGCTAACATTTTGTCAAAATGGATTACAGTTAGCCTGAAGTTAGCTAGTATGTTAGTGAACCTGGCTAGCTACTCCTATTATTTAGTGCACTTAGCTTAGTTAGCTAATGTTGATAATACGCTAATAAAAAGAATATTCTAGGCATAAATAAAGACTACTACTTAAATAAAGACTTAAGTAGTGCACACTATGTGCCCTATCTAGGGCTCTTATACGTATATCTACATTTATTCCTGAGAAATACTCGAATTTTCGGAGTCCATATAAACGCTGAATGTCTAATAAAACCGCAGACAAGATTTTGAACACCAGAGTTTTTAAATCTGCTGCGTCCAATTTTGTTGTAAAGCAAATCTCAGCTTTTCATGCAGGAAGTGTCCCGTCTCTTCAGTGGATATCAGGCGTGAGATCTTTTTTTTCCGCCAAAGTTTTATTATTTATTCATGTGCTGTTTTTTTTTTTTTTTTTTAAATCAGAGACAGGTGAGCTGCCTCAAATCCGCCTCGCTGATTCAGCAGTTTCAAAATGACAGTGAGATTAAAAAAAAGGGGGGAAAAAGCCTCATCAAGTGATTTATGATAAAAAAAAAAAATGACTCAATGTTTATGGCGGGATTCTATAGATGGATATGTTTTGCCTTAAACGATTCCTACCTTTACAAAACAGTGATTATTACGGTCAGTGTTATAGATTTAACCACATACCGTGTGTGTATATGAACTGATCTAAATCCAGTACTGCTCTAAACTCAGCTAAAAGCAGAGAAGCGGGACTTTACACTGTACACCATGTGAGCGGCCATGTTGATTTGACTACCCCAAGTTGACGAGTTGAAATGATAAATGGTGTTTTCGGTGGTTTTTATCGGTTGTATTACAAATTACAAGTTTGCCTCGAACACATGATAAGACACTGAGCCTGAGTTACGCCTGATTTTTGTGAGACCTTATTCTGAAGTAAGACATCTACCTTCCTAATTTGTGAACAGATCAGTGTTTATACATAACGAACGATGTTGCAAAAAGTGTCTTTTTTTTCTATTTTCTGTTTTCTAATTTCCCCGTGCAGACACGAGCCCCGCTTCCACCCCTGGTGTCCGTGTTCAGATTGAGATATATGTCCCGGGGACTCGTCCTCGACATGAAGCTTGACACGTGGCAGGGTCTCAGGTGTCAGCGGTCGTTTTCTCTGCCGAAGGTCTCCACATCGAGATTAAAGCCATTTATCTGCTTCCTGGCTGCTCAGAGCTTCGTTTCCGCTGCCGTTTAGCCGCCGCCGGCCGTCCCTCCCTCATCCTTCTCTGTTTCGGCGTGTCTGAGAGCGTGATTATCTCAACCTCTCAAACACGTCATCCTTCACTCGCAATCTCACACAGCGAAACATCACATCGTACACAGAGCAGTGCGTTTATCCGCAGATAACAATAAAGAAAAAAAAACAGGACATGGGTGCCACTTAAAAGGCCAATAAACACGTGTTCCTCTTGGCCTGCTTTCCTTTATTAGTCTCGGCTCGGTGAAGTCCAGGCTCTGAAAAATTGACAGAGTTTGTTTCATGATTTATGGCACGCTGATATGAACAGAGAGGGAAAAAAATCAATCACACACTCAGCATTTAGGTGGAAAAAAAATGAAAATCTGCAAGTAGATCTCTGTAGCTCTGATTTTGCGAAGTCATGCAGGCATGAAGACATGATTTCTTTTTTTTTTCTTTTCTTTTTCTTTTTCTTGGGGGAACAAATCAATACTGAAACACTGATACATATCAATCATGACTTTTTTTTTTTTAAAACCAGCAGATTTAAGTGCTGATGTTTCTCTTTTGATCCTTAGTTTTTTCTTCTTTGGTGTTTCACTCGAACTACGAGGCCCATGCAGATTACGTGTACACATTAAGGTAGTTTATATCCTCCAGATTAGCATGATTTCATAAGCAGTTTCATAAAAATACCAGGAATAACCCTGCATT
Source organism: Pangasius mekongensis (assembly GCA_033441845.1). Lineage (NCBI taxonomy): Eukaryota > Metazoa > Chordata > Actinopteri > Siluriformes > Pangasiidae > Pangasius > Pangasius mekongensis. Next base: position 18,737,945 of record JAKKZJ010000021.1, on the reverse strand, counting down.
CATATATCAATAATATGCACATCAAATCCGAATCCCTACTAACATACAAACCCACCTTCAAACTTTAGGCCACGCCCCCTACCTGAGTGTGATGCTGATGCGTAAAACCTTTCTCATGTACTGTGTTTATGTATTTCTGCACTGCGTTGCCCAGGAGCTGCATTTCCAGGATTTCATATCCTAGATTATTCCAGTTTGTGCTCCTAACATTGTGGGGGGAAAAAAAGAAAGAAAATCTGCAAGGAGAACTCTTGTAGCTCTAGTTTTGAATAGTCCTGAAGGCTGAGGTGTTTTTTTTTTAGTGATGGTTTTGCTTTTGGATGAGCGAATCATTACTGAAATGTTGATTCATATGAATCCTAATGTTTATGTTTGAGAATCAAACCTCGCTTAAAATCTTCGGTAACTGCTTCATCCTGATCAGGGTCGGGAACAGTGGACGAGACGTGGGAATACACCCTGAATGGGATGCAAGACCTTCACAGGGCATCGTACACACACATTCCCACGCTCATTCACACCTACAGGTAATCTGTGATAGCTGAAGGTTTCTGGGAGGTGGGAGGAAACCGGAGAACCCAGAAGAAACCCACACTGGAGAACATAGAGAGTAACCTGAGCTCGGGACCGAACCAGGGATCCTGGAGCTGTTAGGTGGCCGACTATAGCCTCAAGTTTAGCATAATTTCATAAACAGTTTCATGAAAATAGCAGAATAAGTCTGTATAAAATAAATTTCATAATTGCTTCTAACTTCTTCTAACATACGAGCTCCATTTACAGGATTTATAAGACTGATGCCGGTGTGGAAGGACACCAAAAAAAAAGTGATTTCATGCTGCTAATGTTTTTGTCTCTATGACTCCGTCCTTTGGGCAGTGCTTATAGACAACCGTGTGTCATACAGAGTCAGAAAATACATCAACGAGTCACTGAACATCTTCACCGAGCCGACTGAGGAGACGCCATCGTGGGAGGATTTAAGCTGCATCCAACTAAAGGTCGTAACTCATAATTCCATCAACTCTGGAACTCGGGATGGTCACCCCAACCCCGAGTTCAGCAAGTGACGTCAAATCGACATGGCCGCTCACAGCGGTAAACACAGCAGAACTTCTTACTTTTAAATGAGTTATAACGAATGTACAAATATTAGCTTAAATCTAAACCACTGACTCTGCAGTTCACTGTTTTTTTACTGAGGAGGAAAATATACATCACTCATCACAGTTAGCTGACTAGCTTGTTGATAACAAAAGACCAGCATGGAGGCATCCGATGTTTTTTCCCCCACATCGTAGTTCAAACGCCCCGGAGGTCAAATATGATGTAATTCCGAGTTCCGCCTTCCCGTTTCCGAGGTGAGCCAAATGCAGCATTGCACAGGCACATTTAGCGCACCATGCTAAACTGGAGGCTATAAGCTTCCATTTGGTTGTTAGCCACACATTGGCCTCGGAGATCTGGGACACCAATGCTGTGTTTCATGTCATTTTTGGTGTAACTGTCTCTATTTATTTCTCGTCTTCTGTAAAAGATTTTATTTATTATTAATGACAGAATGCAGTTTGTTCGTAATCGTCAATTGATCTGGACCTGAGAGACGACTCCATCACAGAATAACAGAAGACCCAATTATGGCCAAATTACAGTCCAGGTCGATTGAGGAGACGTACCAATGAATCTTTTTTTTTTTTTTAAAGGGCCAACACAATGGCGTACACTGCTTTGATGACCTCGATGAGGTGTATTTTTATAATTGATTTCCTCATTGGTGAAGCAGTTCAGCTGTGAAAAAAGCCCATCGCTGTCCTTTTGGTCCTTTTGTGTTGGACTGTGATGAGGTCGCTCCCTCAAGGACGTGTCAGAATGACCTCTGAGGCCGGTGAGGAGAAAGGATTTTCTACAGACGCACTTTTATATTGAAACTTCAAAACCCGGGGATTGATTAGAATTGCATGTGACCTCTAACCACGATGATCTCTGCTTTATCCAAACTTTATTCAAACTTCTTTTCATCCACTTTTCCCCCCGTCAGCACGCAGGACCTCAGCGGTGATAATCGATGACTTCTGAGGACATATGAAGAGTTTTATTGATTTCCTTTCCCTCCCTGTCTGTAGCTCTAATTTTCTAAATTACTATTGAATCTGGCGTCTGATGTACAAACACAATCGTCTCCAGAAACCTGAATGCAAAAACAAGACCTGTTTATATTTCATCACTTATATAAATCAAGTACAGATTCAGGAAAATGCTTTTACAAGCAGCAATCCATCATTTTTTACCTTTAGAAAACTGGGTGTTCCTGCTGAGCGGCACCGGACGCACGCTGAGCCAATGTCAGGTGTTAGCTGTTAATAACACACTTCTGAAGCTGCTATAAGCTCAGCTACAAAACTGCATCATTCCATCCCACTGAGTGTAAGAGTGTAAAAACAAGAAAGAAAGATTTTAAAACAGTAAAAAAAGGAAACATATGAAAACATACTTTCATCGTTTCATGAAATCATGAAAATCATTTGAATGTTTTTTTTTAAAGAATCATTCGTGTTTAATTTCCAACACAATATTGTGTAAATGTTAGCATGTCTGTGTATGTGTCCAGGTCTGTCTGTCTGTCTTTATTCATATCGGTCTGTATTTCTGTCTGCCTCGATTCATGTCTGTCTGATTTTATTTTTGTATTCATATCTGTCTGTCTCTGTCTGGCTGTCCCCGCTATCTCTCTGTACTCATATCTGCTTGTTCACTTCTTTCGGTATTTCTGTACTCACACCTGTCTGTCTCTTTGTCTGTATTCATGCCTCTCTGCCTGTCTGTCTCTCCATCTGTCTGCCTGTCTGCCTGTCTGTCTCTCCATCTGTCTGCCTGTCTGCCTGTCTGCCTGTCTGTCTCTCCATCTGTCTGTCTGTCTGCCTGTCTGCAGTGCGTACATGTTGAGAGTCTTAGCTGTAGTATCAGTATCTGTCTGTCTGTCTGTCTGCCTGTCTGTCTCTCCATCTGTCTGTCTGTCTGCAGTGTGTACATGTTGAGAGACCTAACTGTACTATCTGTCTGTCTGTCTGTCTGTCTGAAATATGTACGTGTTGAGAGACCTAGCTGTAGTATCAGTATCTGTCTGCCTGTCTGCCTGCCTGTCTGCCTGCCTGTCTGCCCATCTGTCTGTCTGTCTGTCTGCCCATCTGTCTGCCTGCCTGTCTGCCTGCCTGCCTGCCTGTCTGTCTGTCTGCAGTGTGTACGTGTTCAGCTGTAGTATCAGCAGGATAAATATTCAGCACGGTGTAGAGAACACACTCCTAACACTCTGAGTGTGTTTCTGCAGTTCTGGTGAAAAGGTTACGGGGGAAATTCCTTCTCCGCACGATTTCAGGAGAACTCGTAATTTATGCGAACATTAGCCTCTTCTGTGAAGTTTGAAAGACGGCTCAGGAAAGTACGGAGAAGCTGAGAAGCTGAAAAGCTGCCCCGGGGGTAGAGGTGTTATAACGAGCGAGGTGTTTCTGCTTCTGTATAATGGAGGGAGTTTAAAAAGCTACAGGACGAGTAACGGTCATAAAAATAAAGACTGTATGAACACAGATACACCTGATTTACACAGGAATAAAAGTGAAGTCAGGGGGAAACGATGAGCCGAAGCACAGGAGACTCAGTTTATAAAAAGTGTCAACTTCAATCCCAATTCTTCAGAGAGAAAAGAAAAAAAATATATAAGTGACAATAATGCTGTTTACGAGATTATATAGAGAAAGAAAGAAATCTGTAGAATCTTTGAATGGCTTTTGTAGTATAATATAATATATTAATAATATATTATATTTTAGAGGTGGCACCGATGCGATACTCAGGATCTAAAAGATTAAAATTGGAACGCTATTTATTCGCCCAGCGCGAAAATTCAATTTTCCGAAGCACAGAAATTAGGAATAATTTGGAGAAGTCTCTCGACTGCTTACTTGGGTGTAGGACGTATACCTTCTCGACATCTCCATATTGGCTTCGCCGGAAAATAAAATAAAATCAATCAAGCGAGCACAATCCTGAAGGCTGATTAAAGGTATAAAACTGCTTTGTATTCACACACAGCATCATGAAATATTTTGTTTTCTGGAAATAAAATGAAAAAGCAGTTGTATCACTGTACGTTCCTCAATCAGCTAACGTTAAAAACACTCAAATAATCACGATCACGTGAGTTGAAATGATCTTTCTATTAGTCTGTTCATTCATTCTATTCATCTATATCCATTCATTGGCAAAACATTTCATTGCTGTCTGGATGTGAGATTTTTATCACCAAGGAGACGTTAGAGAAACGAATCCCATCCTAATAAGGGCTTATACCTTAATCAGGCTTTACCATGTGATCCATGTACTCATCATTCCTAATGTCAGGACCGGTGTCAGTTACACGGGTTTTCCTCGACTCCGATCAGAGGACGGGTCACGTGACTGACGTCAGGTTCGATTTTCCTCCGTATCTCTTTCCTCCTGTGTGTTATCAGCGACTGAGACGTCCACCTCACCGTGTGCATGTGTTTCAAATAGGAATTGAAGAACCAAGGTGGGTTTTTTTTTTTGATGTTTGGACTTCAAGAGGAGAGAGAAAGTGAGAGAGAGAGAGGGAGGGAGAGATCAGATGTCTGGCTCATGAGACACAGGAAGGGGAAAATCAGATTTGACAGGACGTCGAAACAGTGCTTTCGTCATTCCTGCAGATTTGTGCCTCGTTGCTCCCCGGGCCTGCTACTTCTTGTACGTGTCTTTCAGCGAGACGGATGCGGTCATTGGGAAAGAAAGCTGTAGGGCGGAATGGAAAAACAGAAGACGTCAGGGTGGAGAAAAGAGTGTAAAAAAAAAAAAAAAAAGTCAGTCTCTGCAAACGGATTGTATTTCAGAGTTCAGTGCAGTTTCGGCTAAATCGGCGTCATTTCATTATGACCACTTTCACAGCGAAAAAGAAAACAAATTTATCTCCTGATTAAACTCCAGCACTGCCTTTAATGGTGTAACTGTATCACATCATGCTGTACTCTTATCTCTTAAAAGCCAAAAAGACAAATCTAGATCCCTAAAGGGTTCTTTTAGTAGTCCTTCTAATGGAACCCTTAAAGGAGCTTCCTTATGAAAAGGGCTTCCAAACTACAAGACCCTGTAACAATACAAAGAACCCACTGAAGAACCATGTTTTGGTAAATCAAGGTGCACTCTACCACCTTGTTCTGACTTAAGCCTCGCCCTGACCACGCCCCCAATTAGTGTTAGCACCTGTACCGTGTTATTTAGCCTCATTTTGTCTCTTATGTTTGTGTGTATAAATCTCTATCCTTGTATTTACACACACTAACGAGCAACAAGTTACTGGAGATGTTCTTGAAGATTTGGCCTTTGTGGGCGTGGCCTGTTTTTTTTTTTTCTTCAAAAATTTGATTCACGTTTCAGCGACGTACGCGCATTCGTTTTTTGTTTAAATAAGTTTATTTCAATCCCAATAAACAACGGGGTTTAGGAAAAGAAAAGTGATGGCTCCATAAGTATGTGTAGAAACTACAAACAGGGTGATGAATTAAAGCCAACGTAATGTGGGTTGTTTAAGGTGTTGGATCACCACAAGCCACCAGAATAGCTTCATCACATCTACATGCACGTCTACACATCACTGGAACTGTGCTGGAGCGACGAAACACTGTTCCAAATCCTTCACATTTTACTGGATTGAGATGTTATGAGTTGGAAGATTCAAGATTCAAGAAGGCTATAGCTCATGCTTTATATCGTTCTCATCCTCATCAAACCATTCAATGAATCCTCATGCCCTGCAGGTGTGGGCAGAGTCATCCCGGAAGAGACCACGCCCATCAGGATAGAAATGTTTCCTCACAGGATAAAGGTGATCACTCCAAAGAACTTTGGAATGATTAGCAGTGACGCTTCCCTCTAAGGCAGACGGGTTCAGAACGTTTTCCATATGAGACCCACTTCCAACTTTCTTCCCAAACATATCCTCAGCCCTCTAAAGCACCTTGCCGAAGTCCAATTTGGGATTGGAAACCAATAAGAAAAGAAAACAAAAAAAATCTAACTGCAGACTTTAGTCAACGAGCTAGGTGTGTAAACAGCGTAAAAGTACAAAATACATAGCCGTGACGGAGCAACGGAAGGCAGGAAACCGATAACGCTCAGTGATAAAAATTGATGAGGTGCTACGTTACGTATCACATGTTCGGGAAACACTTCTGTCTAATGGGCGATTGAAAAGATTGAAAATTTTTACGCCGGTCGTCCTCCTTTGGCGAGAAATCAACCTGGTCACCCGAGTGCAGTGAGACAGAGTTTCGTAGCAGTGAGCTATTCATATCTGCTCACGATCCTCGACTAGCATTCACGCTCCGGTTGTAAGCACGAGACTCTGAAAAATGAGAAAAACAAAATCCAGCCATGCATCGCGAGGAGCCTTCATTTGAATAGTAATGTCAGAGTCATGGTGTGACAAAAGCAATCGCCGTTCGGACGTTTAGGACGTCCAGTTAGGAGACTCGCTCGAGCGAGACCCTGAAACCAAAAGCAATCATATTACAGCAATAAAGGAGCAAACGAGAACTGGAGGCAGTCGTGATAAACAAGAAACCAGCGCTCCAGAGCTCACCAGTTTGTATCAGTGTCAAATATTTCCTCGAACATGATGCAAGGAAAAAATACAAAATAAAAAAAAAAGTTGAATCTTCACAGATAGAAGCAGGTTATTGAGTTGTTTTTTGTTTTTTGTTTTTTTCTGTTTCTCTTCTCTGTAGTGTAACATCGAACTTTAATGTCCTGCGTTTGCACACCAGCTTTAATTGAATCTCAGAAAATGGGATGCAGGTTCATTACAGGAACGAGCACGAAGGTCTATTTTCAGCCCTGCTGTGTTCACAATGCTCAATTACATTTACAGAACCACAAGCGTTTGTGTGTGTGTGTGTGTGTGTGTGTGTGTGGGGCCCAGGTGAGCATTAACGTCCATCTGAAGACCATAAGTATGCAGTTAGAGCTGATACATAGCAACAAGGCTGACTGTAATGAGAAAAGAGGCCTCGTGTTTCTGTGCGCGTTTCTAAATATCTTGGATTTTTTTTCCTTCGCTTCTGTTAGATACATTTTCAGAGCAACAATTAACGACACATCATACTTTTTATCTGTTTCTAGTTACATTTAATGTTGCGGAAACAAGTCAGTTCCTGTTGTCGCTCATATTATAGCAGCTATAAACGCTCATTTCCTCACCAGCCTCTCTTTTTTTTTTCTAATTGTTACAAAGCACTGACACTGGAGACTCCTTCCATTAATGTTTTGCAGAAAACTTCAGCACATCCGCGATTTTTTTTAATCGTTTATGTGGAGCGTCCGACCTACAAGTCCCTGTAAACGAGCTGTTACTATAGAAACGATAACACTCGTTAATATAAACCTGTGACTTTCAGACTGTCAGGATTAATCAACACCTTCTGGCCAATCAGAACCCAGTATGCAAGAGAATGTTGAATATGTATTAATAACGAAACTTTGTGCTATTTATATTAAGCGAACAGAATTTAAGGAATTATGTTTTACACTCCGGTGCAACGTAGAGTTTGGAAAAAGCCGTAAATGCAACAACGGTGCCTCATGAAGGTTTTTCCTGAAGGGCGAGGTTCACGTGGAGAAGACGGGAATTCACTGAGAATGGATTTTCCAGTGATTTTCCAGTGATTTTCCAGTGATTTTCCAGTGCTTTGCACTTCCATGCTCTCCCCGTGCTTCAGGGGCTTCTTCCGGGTGTCCTGGTTTCCTCCCCCAGTCCAGAGACATGCATTGTAGGCTGATTGGCATCTCTAAATTGTCCTGTGTGTGTGTGTGTGTGTGTGTGTGTGTGTGTGTGTGTGTGTGTGTGTGCACTTGGTTAGTTTGAAAAAGAAAAGAGGTGACACACCGTGTCACACACTCTGTCGTTGCTCGCTCTTGTTAATGAGGCTGCTTTTTTTATATATATATATTTTTTTTTTTTTTTCAAAAACAATGCGCTTTAATTATGCTTTCATTTCGAATTAAGGTGCGAGTCACAATAAAACGGGGCAGTTTGAAACAACAGCGTTTATTATTCCAAAAAAAAAAAAATCTTGCAACATTTTTTTTTTTTTCTGATCTTGGAATGCAATTAATTTTGCATTTAATGGTAATTCAGGAAAATCATCGATATCAGTGCACTAATTAATCCACCACGTGAGTTAAAATAATAGTCTGCTAAAATGAAGAGCAACTGCATCTAATTGATGTTTTTCGTGTTTTTGTTCATACAAGTATTCAGTGAGATCATTTGGAGTTTGGAAATGAGATGTTTTGCGCGGATAAATTAGAGGAGATATGTTAAACAGTGATCTGATTTCACACTTAAAGGGATAAAAAACCGAGTCTGACGTTTGTGTTTTCAGATTTAAATGAAGCTCCATGTTTTTATTTTTACTTTCTAAGTGAATATTTTCCACATTACTTTCATGCTTTTGCTGTCATTTTTCATTTTTTTTTTATCAGTGTGTTACCGTGGAGTTTCGCAGTGCAGCGAGCTTCGGCGATAACGTTAATAACGTCTCCGACTCTCTACGAGTCTGTCTAAGATTCTGCTTCACTCTACGCCGTCTTACAGCTGAGTCATCGGCGTGATCCGAGCTCCTTATTTAACCGTAACGCCGGCTCTTCAGTCAGATCATTACAGAGAAAAGAGGCGACGTGAAGCTCCGTCTTCTCCTCACCTGTCATTGCCATCGCAAACGTGAAATGAATCCGAGTTTCCCCGAGTTACTCGCACAGAGTTCTGAGAGTCTGCAGTCCCGGTTCTCCTGTCCTCATGACAACTGTCTCTCACTGCCGTCTCACATCTCTCTCTCTCTCTCTCTCTCTCTCTCTCTCTCTCTCTCTGTCTCTCTCTCTCTCTCTCTGTCTGTCTCTCTCTCTCTCTCTCTCTCTCTCTCTCTCATAGACACTGATTGACGTATCCAGTCAGGTCTAACAGTCCCAGGCGAGTCGAACACCAAGCAATGTTTTGATGTCATTGCTCATCTCTTGATGTTTAGAATACAAAGATGCATTATTTAACCCTTTGAAGTGTCTGAAGCTTTTGGGGGGGGGGATCTCCATAATTTAATTTTAAGGTATAAAATATATATGTATATAAATATACAAAATTTCTATTCAAATACTTTTGTCAGTTTGCACGCCACGTAGCGAAGTCCTCACAATTCTAAAACCCTTTGAAATCCTTTAAATTCTAGAAAACCTTCGAAGTCTTTAGAAATCTAAAACCTCTTTGAAGTCCTCACAATTTTAGAACAATTTGAATCCCTTTGAATTCCAGGTGTTGAAGTCCTCACAATTCTAAAACCCTTTGAAGTCCTCACAATTCTAAAACCCTTTGAAGTCCTCACAATTCTAAAACCGTTTGAAGTCCTCACAATTCTAAAACCCTTTGAAACTGTCTGAAATCTAGAAAACCTTTGAAGTCTTTAGAAATGTAAAACCTCTTTGAAGTCCTCGCGATGCTAGAACATACTGACGTCCTCGGAAGTCTTTCAAGTCCCCATAATTCCAAAAGCTCTTTGAATTCTTTGGAATTTTGGAATCCTTAGAATTCTAAAACCCTTTAAAACTCATTGAATTCTAGAACGTGTTGAAGTCTTCACAACGCTAGAACACTCCGATGTCCTCATGAATCCTACAAGTAAGAAACAATTCATATAAATTCATTTCTTATTATTACCGACTTCAAAGGGTTAAAGTGACCCCTAAACTTTATATAAAACGTTTGTTTTTAGATATTTTTTTAACCATATGTTTTCATGTGCTGATAAATCTGACACACAATAGGAAATACAAGTTATTTTTCGTGCTATTTCATGTTATCGTGTCATAAAATAAATGAGCCTATCAGGTTTAATATGCAAATCTTTTCCTTTAGGGCACTGCTTTGCCCAGGGTAAAAGTGGGCGGGGTTTTGTAGGGTTAGGAGCAGGCCTAATTTGCATATTTATATAGTCTTTTAATTGCATAACGTTTAGGTACGTCTGGATGGTTTTCTGCTGTGGTGTTTAATCACCAAATGAAAAAAGTATTATTCATCATAGGGAAATTTTTATAGCCTTTAAATCCAAAATGAGATTTTGACAAATTTTACTAAAGGTTTGCTTAATGGAAGTTCAGTTCGGATTTAAACATAATCGGTTAAACATCCATCACCATTTCGCTATGAAGTGGGCTGCTGACTGTGAGATTTCATTCTGCCGTCTTTCCCCGAATTCCTGGGCTTTTCTGTGGATGTATTTGGTTGCTGCAGCTCGGTTCACCACCCCCCCCCCCCCCCCCAAGCAGCCTTGAAGCTCTACTCATCTCTTCTCATCCCACGCCGAGGGACATTTGTCTTCTTCCTCGTCCTTCTGCTGAAGATTTATGTCATTAATAATTCATTATGATCTGTGGAGGACCTTCTGAGACACGTCCGTGTCGAGCTTTTTAGTCGCCGCTCGAGCAAAAGCAACGTTTTCCACCCACGAGACTGGTAGCGTCCCGCTGAGAGCTGTGATCACGGTGGTGAAAGGCATTGTGGGAAAGAAAGGAAACCCGGGGATCAGGGCGCGCTTCGGGGCGCTGACTTTTTATTTACGTACATCGCTCGATAAATTAGAGCTCGTTAGGGATCTAGGTAAAAAAAAAAAGGCTTCCTGTAAAGGTGCTTAATGGAAATGTCTAAACCGAGTTTAATATGTATGGAGTAAACCACTGCATGTGGTGCTGTTACGGGAAAATAATCAACGATGAGATGGTGTGATGAAGCCGAGTTACCTTTACCAACCCGAAGTTGATTAAGTTCCTATAACAGCACGTCCCCCAGTGTTTTATTCCTCTTATCCCACAGCAATTTGCTACAATTTTCATGTATTAAACAACACATCATATTTTTATCCATTTATAGTCACATTTAAGGTTCCATAAAACAAGTTAGTTCTTCTTCTCACTTACGTTATAGCAGCTGTAAACAGTCGTTCCCTTGCCTTTTTCTCCATCTCAGTGTTAAATTGATGTTGATTGATGTCGTAACAGTAAACATGTTAATGCAAGGGCATTTATGTGAAAGTAATTACACAAACACAAAAAAATGTGAATGTGAAAGTAGTTTGTGTGACTGCAAGAGCAGTTTTTGTGAATGTGAACAATTAATGTTAATCCCAAAGCCATTTGTGACAAATCCGAGAGCATTTATGTTAATGTGAGTACAGTGTGTGTGAATGTGAGAGCAGTTTTTGTGAATATTACAGCATTTGACGTGAATGCAAGAGCGCTTTATGTGAATGGGAGAGCAATTTGTGGGAATGTGAGAGCATTTAATATGACCCTGGATGCAATTTGTGCCAATGCGAGAACATTTAATGTGAATGCGAGAGCATTTAATGTGAATGTGAGAGCAATTTGTGCCAATGCGAGAACATTTAATGTGAATGCGAGAGCATTTAATGTGAATGTGAGAGCAATTTGTGCCAATGCGAGAACATTTAATGTGAATG
>JAKKZJ010000021.1:18703255-18726368 GCA_033441845.1 Pangasius mekongensis | reverse complement strand
CATTTAATGTGAATGTGAGAGCAATTTGTGCCAATGCGAGAGCATTTAATGTGAATGTGAGAGCAATTTGTGCCAATGCGAGAGCATTTAATGTGAATGTGAGAGCAATTTGTGCCAATGCGAGAGCATTTAATGTGAATGTGAGAGCAATTATTGTGAAGCTTAATCTGCGTGTGAAATGTATAAATATTATTTTGTGTGGATGCGATAGCGATTTGTGTGAAAGCGAGGGCGTTCTTCGTAAATCTGAAAGCATTTTATGTGAATGTGAAAGATTTTTTTTATGCGAACGACAGGATGATGGCTAAAACTATATTTCACATGTTTATTTCTATTAAGCTAAAATATATCCATGTATTCAGGATGAATATTGATTTTTTAGAGAATGTAGAAAAAAACAATACATATATACTGTATTTTTGCACAATGTGCTTACAGAAGTAGTGATTACAGCAAGTTTTCTTCACAGAGCTCCTCTATTAGGGTTTCTGTGGAACTTACACACACGATTATAGAATGCTTGAGACGACATTAAACTTTAAGTTCAATAGAAAAGTTTCATTTAGATGATCAGACTTTAAGAATAAATCCTTAAGGCTGCTGTAAACAGTAAATAATTCATTTTGTCGATAAAGTGTGTGATCGTTGTTACTTAACCTTTCTGTCAATACTCAGATGTGTGTGTGTGTGTGTGTGTGGGAGAGAGAGAAAGAGAGAGGCTTGTTTACCTCAGAATTATTTACAGCCAAACTGAAGTTTAATATCTGCTGAAGATATTTGGGACGGGTCCGAACACGGGTGCCGCATTTCAGCCTAGCGGGAGAAGATTTGATTTTCTCCTAATACGTTTCGTTGGCCGAGTTTCTCAGACTGGTTTTGACAGGATTCAGCAGCGGGATTTGTCTTTTTATTCTGCATAAAACACCGAGTTTGAAAAGCTGCTGATTGAATGTTACAGGAAAAGTAATAACAGGGGTCACGGCTACCGACGCCGTAGCATCTGTGCTGCGTTTATGCTAATCCAATAAGTCTACGAAACATCTTTAGAACCTGTGTTTGTACTGCTTTAGAATTTGACGAGAATGTATTGAAACTGTACCACAACACTGTTGAGTTCTGGATTCTGATTGGTCAGAAGGTGTTGATTAATTTTCTATAACAGCAGCTCTGACAGTAGTTCAAAGTAGTCACAGGTTTACAGTATATTCTGTTAATGCGCTCGTTACTGTTTCTATAGTAACAGCTCATTCACTGGGGAGTAAAGAAACGTGTGTGACCGTCGATATGGTGAAGGAAGGAGTCTCCAGTGTCAGCGCTTTGTAACAGACAGAGGTAAAGCTGTAACTTTAAGCTTTCTGATATCTTCAGGACAGAGGAGTTTACTCTGTTTTTTTTTTTGTCTTATTAACTTCAGGAGAGAGAGAACAAAGAGAGGCTGGTGAGGGAACAACTGTTTGTAGCTGCTATAACATAAGTGATAACAGGAACTAACTTGTTTCACAAGGACATTAAATGTAACTATAAATGGATTAATGGATTAATTTCCAAGTATCTCCACGCCGTCCTCTTAATTCCCGTAACTCTGACGTGACATAAATTCATTAATAATCAAACGTGATCTAAACTTTTTCCATTTCATATCAAGACAAAGTCATGTAAAATCCATAATGTTATCTCATGAGTTTTGACATCACTTCCTGTCGCGTTCTGCCCTTCGTTCGTTTGGGATCACACGCAGTTTGTACAGTAAACACGTCATGTGGTTTTGTATGATAATGCACATCACGTGTCGTGTGTGTATTGTACATATTCTTCAGTTTCCTGTGTAATTACTTCCTCACGTGTCTAACGAAGGCCTTCTGATGGTCTTTCTGCAGCCTCGGCTGTGTTGTCGAGCCACGTTTCAAGGTCACGGTCATTATTACTGCGAGACCTGAATGCCAACAGCCTGCAATAAAGCTGAGGCACTCGGTAATGCCGGCCAGAGCGCCGCCGCACAGAGACACGTTTTAGCACTTAGCTGTAAAATGGAGGAGCGTGACGTGGGATATGAAGCCGGCGTCTCCTGAGGGTTCGCGTCAGGTGACGACGGACTTTTATTCCCCGGAATGGCGGGTCCATGGAAAAATAGGAGATATTTAAAGTGACAACATGCCACTCAGAGCAACTCATCCGAAAAGAGATGATAAACTGTGGGCTTTGAGATGGCATGCAGGAAAAAAACATATAATAATAATAATAATAATAATAATAATAATAATAATAACAATAATAATAATAAACACATTTATACAATAGTTAGTCCTCACCTCACAATCTGACTTCTGTCTATGTTTCTCTGTCTCCCTCTTTTTCTATCTCTGTCTGTTTCTCTCTGTTTGTCTGTTTCTGTCTATTTGTCTGTCTGTCTGTCTGTCTGGTTTTCTGTCTGTCTGTCTCTTTGTCTGTTTCTTTTTCTCTGTATATCTCACTAACTGTCTGTGTTTTTGTCTGTCTGTCTGTTTCTGTGTCTTTCTGTCTGTCTGTCTTTCTGTCTATGTTTCTCTGTCTCCCTCTTTTTCTGTCTCTGTCTGTTTCTGTCTTTCTGTCTATCTGTCTGGTTTTCTGTCTGTCTGTCTGTCTGTCTCTTTGTCTGTTTCTTCCTGTCTGTAAATCTCTCTGACTGTGTTTCTGGCTATATGTCTGTCTCTCTGTGTGTCTATCTATCTGTTTATCTGTCTCTTTTTCTGTGTCTCTGTGTCTCCCTCTTTTGCTGTCTGTCTGTCTATCTATCTTTCTGTCGGTCTGTCTCTCTGCATATCTATCTGTTTCTCTCTCCGTCTGCATTTCTGTCTGTCTCTCTTCTCCCCGTCTTGCTGTTTAAAGTCAGACAGCTTCAGCACTGTCTCGGCTAATCGATTGTCCTGTTGCACTATTTTCACACGGAAGCAGATCGATCCTGAGTGCCGACACACACCTTGGCCGAACACACACACACACACACACACACTCCTGTGCAGCACCGCTTAGCCTCCTGCTGTGTGTAAACGGGGGAGTCTATATTCCAGGACTGCATGCTGTGTCCATGACGGGCAGCTGTAACCCCGAACAGAGCTCAGCATGTCTGAGGGAGAAAGAAAGGCAGAAGGGCGGAAAGATGGAAAGAAAGGCAGAAAAGCACCTGGTTGAAATGACCACAAGCCCCAAGAACGCATCTTCCAAAAAAAACAAACAAAAAAACGCAGCTTGTCATGTTACAGCGAAACCGCAAAGAAGCGTAAACTGGAGACTCCTTCCATAAATATTAAATAAATAAACGTGTCCTTACAGAAAACTTCACCATATCGATGATTTTTAAAAAAAAATCAGTTTATGTGGAGCGTCCGCCGAACGAGTCCCTCCGAATGAGCCGTTACTATAGAAACGATAACGCATTCATGCTGTAATGCTTGTGCTGTAGCTCTCACTCACTTCCTGTGGGCCGTGTTTTCCAAATTCATGGTGGAGAAAAGCTCCAGTGGGACGTTACAGACGTTACACACCGTGCGATTTTTAGCGGTCGTTGAAGATAACGAGTGCGAGTTCAACAGCTCGTGCGATTACGGCACTGTTCACTTTCTCTCCGCCTCACAAACTTAATCGAATTCCTTTAATAACAACAGGAGAGGGGGCCCTTACTGTCCCACCTTCACTCGTTCCCTTTTACTTCCTCTCTCTTTTATTCTCCTTTTCTCTCCTTCTCTGTTTCATATTGTTTCTCTCACCCTCTTCCATTCTCTCTCTCTCTCTCTCTCTCTCTCTCTCTCTCTCTCTCTTTTTGCTCGTTTTCCTCCCTACTCTTCATTCTTTCGCTGTTTTCTTTCTCGTGATCTCCCTCTTGACTTTGATTCCCCGTCATCTCTCTCTATCTCCCTTTATTTTGTTCTAGTTGATTTCATCTCACTCTCTTTCCCCCTTTCACCTTCTTATTCCATCCTTTCTCTTGTCTTTCATCCTTGATTCCTTTCCTTTCACATTCTCTCATATTATTTCAACCTCTTCATGAGATGAAGGAGATGTTCAACAAGCGCATATGGCTGTGATGGTCAGGGGTGCGCAAACTTTAGGCCGTATGCTGTTACACTTTGTTTATGAACAGCTCTATCTCCACTTTGTCTTTGTTGTTCCGCAGTGGCTTATGGGTAATAAAGAATAGCATCATGTGAACACTCAAAAATAGTAAAACGACTACCATGAAGTCGTGTTAAAAACACTGTGCGGATGTTTCTTTAAAAAAATGCCTAGTCATGAGATCCACAACTGTGTGTTATTAATGTAAATACTAAAATCCTGTGCGTTAGCTGTGTCACGTGACCCCCGACCAGACACGTGATTCGCTCTTTCCTCCAGATCAGACGTATCTGGGATCAGCCCCGGCAGGCACCGAGCAACATCAATTATGGCCCGTATTGGCAGGGCCCTGGGGTAATTGGTTCGCTCCTGCTACCGATCCCACCCGAGCCGAGCCAATTTCAACAGTCAGTCAGAGCCACTCGGTGTTTAACAAGCTATTATCCAGCCTCGGCTTCTCGGCTAAACTCACAGCTACGGAATAAACAGTGCAGGAGAAATAGTGGAAACTGCTGTGGAAATACATCACAATCACACGTCAGATTTAGACACAGTTGCTATAAAGTTACAGTACAATCCACAAAGTCTACTCTTCACAGCTGTTTATTTCACATTGCCCAAGTCTGAAACAGTGGGCTCTTATTAACCGAAGGAGAAGAAGTAAACTCAAGAAAAGGTCCGTTTTTTTAATGGCAGTACACGCACCCAAACCTGGGGGGGTGCCAATACTTTATAGTTTTGTGATTCTGTAGTTAAATCCCCAATTCAGCTCTTTTATCGATACCCAGACAAAGCCTTTAGGGATTTGCTCATCACTAGGAGAGGGCAGATTTTAATGTATCATTGGGAAGAAATGGAGATAAAGTCAATAAATCGGTTTAAAATGGCGTAAATCCACAGAAAAATGACTTTTAAAATGAGAAAGGAACTTTTTCGCAGACACTGAAGAAGTGACTCTTCCTATAAGAGCACGTCTCAAAGTGTTTTATTCCTCTTATAGTGCAGCAATTTTTCCAACAATTACAATTTTTTTCATTAATTAAGTACGAATTCCAGTGGCTCGGAGTCTAGAGAGCAAAATTTGCCGTGTATTCAGGGTGGGCGGGGCAAACTCTCCGCCCCCTGTCAATCACAGTGACATTAACTGTAGGCTTCCGTCAGCTCATGTATGCGGAAGAGGGCAGCTAGCGCTTTCCTCTGAGTGTATTACGCTGCCCAAATTTCTGAGCGCGCTTAACATGTCATATGTCATTTTTATCCGTTTATAGTAACATTCAATGTTTTGTAACATCCGTGAAACATGTTAATATTCTCTCTAATTTTTCTCTGTCCTGTTGGAAAAGTTATAGCTTTACCTCGGACACTGGAGACTCCTTCCATAAACTTAGAGATGTTTCACCACGTCAACTTTTTTTTTTTCAAGTCCCCGTGAATGAGCCGTTGCTATAGAAACGATAACGTATTAGCACCACGATAACGATAAACCTGTTATTTATGTTGCAGCTGAACTACTGTCAGAGCTGCTGTTCTAGAAAATTAATCAACACCTTCTGACCCAATCAGGACCCAGAACCCGGATACGTATTAAAGCTACGATGTAATGTAAACGTGGATCCTCAGTGACGAGCATCGCACCGTTAAACAGTACCGTTTTCAGGACCGTTAGCGAGTCGGCCAACTCTGTCCGCAAGGAAAAATAAACTAAATGAAAGAAGAATGCACAATAAAAGCCCCGGCGCTATACAGGACTGTTTATAGGCCGCAGAGAAGCGAGAAGGAAGAAGGCTTTGGCTTTAATAAGAGCGTCTGTGCTGTCAGGGCTGATATCGCTCAGCGGAGGAACACAACAGTGACAGAACGCACAGCGCCGACGCTGCTGCGCTTTATACGGAGAGACGTTTCGGTTATGAAGAGAGAAAAAAGGCCAGTAAAAATAGAGTTACAGAGAAACCCAAGGCTGCAGAGAGTGCAAGTACAGCACCAAGAGCTGCGTTTCATTTATTTTTTAATACTTTTACTCGGGTGATCCCTGTTAGTGTGTAGAAGAATCGACTATTTAAAATCCAGCTGGAGGATCCCTCATCACACATCCGAATGCACTAATAATAATAAATAATAATAATAATAATAATAATAATAATAATAAAATTAGTATTTAAAAAAATTGCATATTAATTTTAAAAAATATAATGCATATTTTTGAGCAGCTTGTCAGGTCTATCTACAATATACTCATACAGCTACTGAGTGTAGACAATCTGCTGTGTTGGACAAAAGTATTGGCACCCTTGTACACACACACACACACACACACACACACACACACACACACACACCCCTTACTTGATCCCTATTCGTGTCTACGGTATAATAAGAATCCATTATTGAAACAAAGATGAATCTGGTGTTTAGGTAGAGAATTAGTCATAACAAAGCTTAAAAATGAATAAAAAATAATATGATTTTTTTTTTTTTTTTTTTAAGACATTTAGTATGTGTGGGGAAATCTCTTACTTTGGACAAAAGAACAGTATTGGCATCCAATCGATGGAAAGATGACGTCACCACTGAGCAGATATTACAACATTATATCTTGTTGGTCACCTTGTAGGTGTTCAGTTACACAATAAAGCTCATTTTTCTCAAAGTACAGTGTGTATTAATCATCATTCACCTTCATCAGAGACTGTCTTTTTTTGGTGAACTGTTTAAAACCCCAACAACAACAACAACATCAACAACATCAACATGGCTACACCTGATCTGTATGATGGCACTGAAACTGCACTATTATATACCACAGATGATTTTTTTAGGAGCCGTGATGAAAACTCAAACATTTCCTTCGGACCGAACCAGAAAGGTGGAATGGAAATGATGCCAGCATTGATGTGATGACTAAAAAAAAAAAAAAACTCCTCGTCTCCGAACGCTCCTCTCGTTTTTGCATGAGTTTCAGTTGTGGAAATGAACAAAATATATTCTTTTAGAAATAGACATTTTCCCTGAGTCATGATCGCTGACTCAAACGGTTCCCAGAGCAGCAGGACAGACTGATGATTCACAAACCCGACTAAAAAAACTGGGAAAAGAGCTGCGGTGGAACAGAACAGAGCAGAGTTCAACACTCGGGAGGCAGAATCAAACGCTAATGTTTTGCACTAGACCCGCCTCCACAGGGGGAAAAAAACATTTCTGCCATGTTTATTTGCATGTGTGTTAATATTTTAGCAAATTATTATGTAATTTTGAAGCTCTGCAGAGATTAAGACACTAAATTGCAAACATTTGAAACTGTATATTACTTTAATAAAGAAAGCAGACAATATTCAGTGATTGAAACGTCGTAAACTATCCATTAAATTATTATTTTAAACAAACATTATTATTTTAGATATTAAAAATGTTTGGTTTCAAGTCTACAGTGCATCTGATGGTTCCATTTTTTTGCCTGGTTTGTCAGGGTAGGTTTGAGTATTTGGTTCTTTCTCATTCCGAGGCGATGTTATGTCATTTTCTAGCTCCATCCGGTGAAATTCACATTGATTTCTGATTTCTAAAATCAATTTCTAAAAGCGATTTTTGGCGCGCGCCGCAAACGGCTTCCATCTTAACAAGCGATTCGATCCATTCGACATGAGCGTCCCTTCCCGTTCATCATTTTTAAAAGTTGAAATGTAAACTCCGTTGAAATCACACTTTGTGTATGCTGTAAATATCACAGGTTTATATCAACACACTCTAGTCTAACACGTTATCGTTTCTATAGCAACAGCTCATTCACAGGGACTTGTATAGCAGACGCGCCATGTTATCTAGACTAATAATAAACATATTCAAAACTCGTGTTGTTGTTCGGCGAAGAAAAACGTGTGTATGGTGACATGGTTTGTTTAACACTTACGGAAGGAGTCTCCAGTGTCGGGGCTTTGTAACAGTCAGAGGTAAATCTCTAACTTTTCAGACACGACAGACAGAGGAGTCCTGCGAATATTCAGCTAAACTCTGTTCTCAGTTGTAAATAGACTTTTTTAAACAAATGAGCAAGTGCTGTGTCTGAACACACACACACACACACACACACACACACTCACATGGTCTGAAGGTTCTCTAACTAACCCCAGATTTAGTCTGTATTCAGAAGCTAAAACGCTGAGCCAATTCAGGAGCCGGACCAGACGTTCTCGCGTGTTCCGTTGAGGCGGAGAAACCGGCAGGCAAATATTAGAACGTTTCCCTTAGCAAATGTTGAAAGGTGAAGTTGGAAGCGTATTTTTAAACCGAATTAGGACGTCCATTGATCTGGGCTTTGAGGGAGAGGGGTTTTGGCGAGCCGACATGTGATGGGAGCCAGACTGAGACATTTGGAGAGAGAGAGAGAGAGAGAGAGAGAGAGAGAGAGAGAGAGAGTTTGGCAGTGTAGGATGAACGGGTGGTCCTGGAACGCGGTTCTGCGTGTTAGCATGCCAACATGTGGTGACGGAGCCAGAGAGAGAGAGAGAGAGAGAGAGAGAGAGAGAGAGAGAGAAAGTGTAAGGAAGGAAAAAGGAGTATGGCTACTTTCAGAAAAATTGCTGGTTGTAGCTCCTTTTTTGCTCATATTTATACTTTTTTTTTTTTTTTTAAAAGTGGCTCATGAGATGTGCACACCGAAACCATAACAACGCTCTCACCTGTCCTAGCTAGCAAACTCTTACCTGGCGAGCTAACTCTCCGAACTTACTATCTAGATTTATCATTATTAGTAACAAAGTAAGGAATAAACCACTGTGTGTCATGCTGTTGTAGTAAATGAATCAGCAACGGTGTGGTGTCATACTGCTGCCACTCTGTAACAGCACGTAGCCAAGTGTTTTATTCCTCTTACACCACAGCAGTTTGCCACATTACAATTTTTTATGCAATTTTTATGTGGAACGTTAGTTCCTGTTCTCGCTTACGTTATAGCAGCTATAAACAGTCGTTCCCTCACCAGCCGCTCTTTCTTCTCTCTCTCTCCAAGATGATAAGACAAAAAAAAAAAAACGCAGCTTGCCATGTTACCGAGAAAGAAACCACAAAAAAGCGCAAACTCCTCCGTCCTGAAGATGTCGGAAAACTTCCAAAACAAGTTACAGCTTCACCCCTGACACTGGAGACTCCTTCCATAAATGATAAATAAACTTCTCCTAACAGAATCGGTTGCTATAGAAATGATGATGTGTTCCAATTAGAACCAGCGCATTAATATAAACCTGTGAGTTGCAGCTGCGCTACTGTCAGAGCTGCTGTTATAGAAAACTAATCAACTCCTTCTGACCAATCAGAATGCAGAACTCGACAGTGCGGTGAGGTATAAAGGGTTTTTTGCTAACGTTACCGTATGTCTTGACCAAGCTTGGCTCCATGTAAACCAATATCTCATGTATTTAATCCCCAGGCTTATAGTTTTCATTTTCTTCAAAATTTATTCATTCATCCTTTTATTCATTCATGAAACATCAGTCAAACTCGGTGCTAAATTATCACCTCTGAATCCCCGCGCTTCGCATCTCGCCTCGGAGGAAATCAACAGCACGTCTTAAAGCGCATTATCGAACTGTGTCATGTTCCAAATCACACTTTATGATTTTTTTTTTTTTTAACATTTGAATCACTATTTGTTTTTCAAAAGGAGAGAAACTCTGTTACTATGGAAACGGTTCGCTATCATAGAGCGCAAGTGAATTTGTTCAGATTTAGTCCTGGTGAAAACAACGCCAGCTTCCGCTTTTATCAATCAAAGCTTTATTAGGGGAAACTACAAAGTGTCTTGTGTCAGCTTGTGAAGACATTTTATACATTATTCTGTATATAAATAAATAAATAAATAAATAAATAATCTCACTGGCATCTTTGTGCATTTCCATTTTTTTTTTTTTTTAACTTATGCTAAATTTGACCAAACGCTACAGAGGCCGCCATCTTAGAAAAACCGAAACAGCTTGTTTCAATTCAAGGCTCCGCCCCCGAAACAAAATGGTGGAATTTTTCCCCGAAAGTTGGAAATGCAATTATACAATGTGTGAAATATTTGAAGAAAAATTTAGCCATGTTCAGCAGTACATCTTTTTTTGGGGGGGATGGGGACAAATATATCCACTAACAAAAAAAAAAAAAATAGAGAACATGCAAACTATTCAACAAGAAATGACAATGAGGTTCTTATGTGAATCTTGAAAAATGTATCTGTAAACAGCTGAAAAAAAATGTTGACAAGTTGCTATTTAGTGAATAAAAAAGGTGATTGTTGGCAAATTGCTGTGGTATAAGAGGAATAAAATGCTTAAAGACGTGCAGTTATGGGAAAATAATCAACTTCGGAGTGGAAACAGTAACCCCACGTCATCGTTGATTATTTTTCTATAACAGCACGACACACAGTGGTTTATTTTTCACTCGTTATCGTTCTATAATTGTATTTGTTTAAAAAAAAAAAACCTAATTGAATATAAAGTGTAAAGGTCTCCGAGTTGTTGTAGCAGATTTCCATCACGTCGTCCTCCTGCAGCATGCAGATCATTTGCTTTCCATAAAATAAGCATTAGAGATATTTTGTGATGAGGAACGGCGTGTTGCGCGTTATTGCGAGGCCTCTCCAGCCCCGAGCTGAACTCCACGCTAATTTATGGAAAGTAATACTGCGTGGGAGGGAAGACCGCGAGACAAAGCGCAATCTTTCGAAGCAGACGATGTGCAAAAAAGTGTTTTCAGAAGAATGGTGAAGATTGTGTAGTGCTCATCATGGTGCAAGCTTGCCACGTCTCATGCATCTAAAACGTCCGTTTATCCCGTAACGCCTGGCGTAATTGTCCTATTATATATTTTATATCAGTTTGATGCCTAATATTTCCCTTTGTGTGTCTATTTTTTTCAAACTGGGCATTAATGTCATCAGCAGGGAAGACGAATCCACCCGTTTGGACGGCTTAGGAAATGATTTGAAGACGGTTCTTTAGGCAAGTGAGAACACTTCCAATCGATTCCGAATCAACTCCACTGCACAAAGTCAATCAAACACATGGTGTGTTCTGGGTTGCAGCATTTTGTTTGTTTGTTTTGGGGTTGTTGTTGTTGTTGTTGTTGTCGTTCTAAACCGAGCCGAAGCACGGCACACACGAAACTAGTTCTTTATATAATTATCTAATCATTTGCTCCTGTGGTTTCTCCACTTTTCTACAATTGGCACTTTGTTCACATTTTCCATCACCACATTTCTGACCGGTGAAGCCTTTTTGTTTTTTTTGTTTTTTTTGCTTTATAGTTCGATTAATTATGTCCAAATGACACCAAATAGCAAATGTACCAAAAGAAATCATTTCAAACTGATCTGAAAAACACACTAATATGTGTGAAACATCCTAAAACACGGGTTTCAGTGACAGCAATTCAACTCTTATAACTTTATACTATTAAAATGTTCGACAGCAAAAAAATAAATAAAATAATTATGATATTATGACACTGTGCTTGCTTCATTATTGACACTTGATGAGTATTATTGTGGAATTTACACACAATAGCATGCTATTTTTATAGCTAATAGCGCAGTGGAACTAAAGTAACGGCGGAGGGGTGGGGCGTACGCGGCAAGTGTAAATGGGGGCGTGGTTAATTTGCATATCATGCATATTCAGAAATCTTGCATTCTTTTTTAAAGGTAAAATATGTACAGATGCTTCTAGGCCATTTTTAGTCGTTTTGGCTAAGAAAGAAAAACACATTAAACAATTCACATTATTTAACATCCTTTTTTTTTAATCAAACAAACCAACCAGAAATATCCACCTGAAATCACCTGAAGTCCTCCAAGTTACATCATCAAGGTAAATACTGTAAATTTAGATCTAGAAACCCATCATGTTTACAAAAGTTGTATTAATGGTTACATTTTCTGATTAAAATTTACTAATAATTTTGTGAAAATTGCAGATTTTCTTATGAACATTAAATGCTGTATACACATTATTTAAACACTTTCTGATTGTTTTAGAATCAAAGATCCACTTTAAACTACATTCGTGTTCACCAGATATCTGAACCGTTGTGCCGGCATTGATGTGATTTAGGAAATTTAAAGGCTTCGTTTTTGAAAACAGGGGATTTTCGGCTCACCAGTAATTTTGTGTATTTTAGAAATAAGACGTTACTTTGCTGGATCCAGTGGTGGAATCATCCAGCATATGAAATTTTCACATTTTTCACAGAGTTAATTGCCGTGTCACGTTGCTCTCGCCTCGGGTTCTCGTTCTCCGAAAGGATTAAAAGATTTCTCTTTAAAGTGTTTGCTGAGGACGCCAGAGGATTTCGCTGAGATGGACATCTTCAGTCTTTTCTATTTAACCGAGTGTCTTATCCACGTCTACTGCCAAAGTTTGACTTTGTGTCAGAAATAATGAAGAGAAAACAGTTCAATTTTTTGGACACCGGAGAGACGTTTGTCATAATTTCAGCCTCAGAAAGAATTAAAGTGAGGTGACTCTGTGTACCACTCACTCACTTTAGCTTTTAAATGAAACAAAACACAGATGGTGCAGTCCTTAAGTTCCTCCACCTCCAAGTTACATCATCAGGGAGGTTTTCTCACTCCTCAAACTGTAAATATTGGTCCGGAATCCATGTCGTGTTTACTACAACAACATTTGGTCCAAATATCTCTTTAAATCATGTGATCTTCATTACATCACATCTACCATTTCCTCTCCGATACACCCGCTCCTCTCCAAAAATCTCTCACGAGAACGCCACGCATCGACCCAGCCTCATCAATTCTTCATTTTTGGTGTTGAATATCAGCGCCCACTCCCTTTCCCCTTCCCCACCCTCCTCGCTCAGCACGCTTTACCGGCAGTGTTTCAGAGATCTTTAGAATCAGACCAATCTCCATACGCCTGCATCAATAATTCAGAACATTTTTTTAGAAGCACATTAGCACTGGAACGAGGAGTACGGATTGCGTAGTGTTTCAAAAGCAGAATGAAATTAAGGTTTCAGATGCAAATCACAAAAAAAATTAGGAAGGTTACAAAACAAAAAATTAAGGGAGACATACAACTGAGATGCAAATGCTAAAACTCTAGCTACATGATAATACAGAATTAAACAGCAATAAAATTCCCCTAATTTTTATTTAAAAAGCCCAGATGTACAACACACACGTGAGAATAATAAAAGCGAGGGCATGAAAATGAGAATCATCTGCAAATAATACAGTAAACGATCATATTAATTTCATTTAAATTTAATTAAGTTCAATAAAACAAAGTGGTGAAACAATGATTAAGCTATCATCCAAGCCTATTACAAATTCAACGAAAGAATTAAGAAATAAAAAAAAGCATGAAGATGAAGAAGGTGTGATTTCGGGGTTTTTTTTTTTTTTCGTTTGTTTTATACACACACACTTGCTCCTATTTTCATTCTTTCCATTTTTCTCACAAGAGGTGCATGTTTCAACTTTAAACAACCTAGATTTTTTAAAAATAATAATAAACAGCTTGTTCTTGGAAAAGGCTGATCGGCCGTGTGTACACCACAGCACAGCCTCCGTCCTCCGTCCTCCGTCCTCCGTCCCACAAGCTGTAATAGAAAAAGTTTTTGAGTGCATCTCATATTCGATCAGCCGAAATCATTCCGGCTGAACATTGATCACACGTCCAGAGGCCATGAATATCATCATACAGCTGTTAAGTCAGAGCGAGCTCTGTGATATTTTAATATCTTGCACTTCATCTCATGCTGCAATAAATTTTGCAGTGTGGGAGGGGAAAAATGGCTTCTTTGATCATTTTTTGAGGCTTTTGAGGCCCATATGGTCAGTGGAGCTTGAATCGTGCACTTTAAACAGATGAAAGGGATCATTCTGGAAAAAAATAAACTCCACAATGTACTCTTTATTCTAAATGGAGTCGACGAAGTCAAATCGCGTCCGTTGGCCGGCGTTCGCTTCTTAACAGCGCTAATATCGCTAACATACTGTATAATAGAAGTCTACCTCTCCTTAAAAATCTTTTTTCTGCTCCTTCGGATGTGCTGATGTGGTTTAGGACACGGTGTGACTTTCTGTCGTTTATAAACATGAACAAAACTTCGGCGTCAGGCTGAACGCTGGGACGTTATTTATACAGGCAGCCATCTTGGACGATCACTTTATTTAACGCGATTTGGTATCACTGAGGTCAAATCAGGTCGTAGCAACAAGTCACCCTTCGTAACGTTTTGTCGCTTGTTGCAAATTTACAAGTGCAAGACCTTACGCTTATGATAACATATTTCCACTTCAAATGAAAACTCCACCCGGAAACACATTAAATATGTTTATACTGAAATATCTGTGACGCGATTAGCGAGTGCGGTGCTGATTTGTTGGTTGGCGCTGTATTTTCGTTATTCCCTCGAGAAGTTAGCGGTCGTGTGTCACACTGACATCACATTTTCTTCACACTCACCAGTTTCTAGAGAAGTCGTATCGATGAGAAATCCAGTGTAGAAGTATTGGAGACGTCGATGCAAACACTGGAGTCTCAAAGCCAGCATGCAATGTAGCTACATGCCGCTACAGAGACTCGGCTCGGCTAGTTAGCAAGCTACGAGATAATGAGCGATGGTGATGCCACTGATGGCGGAATTATCGTGAAAGTTGAAGCTTTGGAAGCTGATCGGTTTGAGCAGAGTGTACAGATGAGGAGGTGAGAGAGCTGGATAGAGTAAAGGACTAAAGCGCCGCTGCATCGCTCTCTTTAGCCACTATCAGCATGGCATCGTGGGTAATGTATTAACCGTTGACTAAACCAAACCAGAAATAGAGCAACGTGTAGATGAAAGTGTCATGCATTCATTATAAATATTAATATTCTTTTTTTCTTTTTTTTTTTTTATTTGTGCTGTTCATTTTATTTAAAGCAAATATATATCAAGATTGGGGCTTGTGTTTATGGAAAAGGGTGAGATAGTGTTTCAAGCGCAAAATTAATACGCAAACTTCCAACACCAAACATGTTGACGAAACAACGATCTGCATTTGTTTGGAAAGGGAAACTGTGTAAATTTAATTTTTACAGCAGATCATTTGTTTAAGATTGAGGCTTGATTTCTGTGACAAGTTTGAAAAAAAAACATCATTTAAAATGCAAAAAAAAAACCAAACACCACCCATCCGTTTGGTTGGTGTGTAATCCCTCAGTAGCTCTGAGCTAAACCTCTGCACCGCGGCCGTAATCACGCCGAGACGCCTGGAGCTCCGGCGCAGATCCCAGGGCTTATTCCATCTGATTTTCACCGTCTCTGGCCCGAGAGGATCCGGATAATATCTCTCAGGTTAATGACGGGTGACTCTAAGCGTGCAGGTAGTGAGATATGCTTTTCGTCCCTCCTCTCATCACCTCGCCTCGGTTCATTTGATTTCTGAGGTGGTAGTCAGACCACTTTTTATTTTTCTGAATGTATTTAAAACAAATGCGGTTCAGCGTTCGACCACAGCGTCCTCACTCCGATGCACAGGGAAAGATTTACTGCAAAATGAAGTCATTTTCTGTGGCAAGATTGCTCCAGGACATGATATGTAGAATGATGTAAAAATCGCGCTGTGCAATTGCGTGTCGGTTTAACAGCCATGATGTGACATTTACAACCTTGCTGAGTCTTCATCATGTGTACGAATCATCCGTGTGCAAATCACACACGTGGAGACATCAGTATGGCAGATTGCAATGTAAATAGAACACAAATGTAGACATGATTCAATATTTCTTTAACGTAATACTAGTTAGGAGCTGCGTCGTGTAAATGACCATCACGTGAATGCGCACGTTTCAGAAACGTTTATCTAGAAAAAAAAAAATTAACATTGTATAATTCATCATTTCTGGGGAAAAAATTTTTGCTGACTCATCCTGTACCAATCTTGTGTTCATCCAATTAAATGCTCTCTAGAACGTATATGCTCCGCCCCAAGGGGCGTGTCTTGCGCTAAAGTAGCAGCTCGTTAGCAGTAAACGTGGCTCTTCGTTGCGTTTTTGCATCTTCTCACGACTTATTGATCCCTTTTCTAACTAGGAATAAATGGGAGGGGTTTATTCGTTTGGAAGTGGGCGGAGTTTGTGCATGTTGGCAGTTTTGTGACTTTTAAGAGGAGTGTTTTAGCAACTTGACGCTGGATTGTCGCTACCTTCGACCTCGGCTCATGGTCCTGGTTGAAGTGGGTGAAGTCGGTGGTGAGAAATCCTCCACAGCTGAAAAACAGCTCTCATTAAACTCGTCATTAAATGTTCTCGATATTTAGCTAGCTAGCTAAGTTACCATCAAGTGTGTTTAGATTGGCCGGGGGCGTGGCATGACGCTATTGCTATCTCGAACGCTATTGGCTGTTGCGTAAATCAATCAAGCACTTCAACACACTGTCAATCTGATGACTTCTTGTTTCTAAAGAAAATACATCAACACACTTAGCCGTTTTAAGGGATATTTAAAGGAGTAGTTCAAATGTAAACATTTCTTTCATCAGCCAAAACATTTCGGCGTCTAAAGTTTGCTTCTGTAGCTTTATGGGGCGAATGTAAATCTATCTCACCCTGAACTGTTTCCATAAAGAAATCTTTATAAACTTGCTTCAAACAGCATCCTTAATCGCTGTCGTTTTTATTTTTTAATGGACAGTTTTACGATTTTTAAAATACCAGGCACTATTTATCATCCTGACAATCATCCTGACTTATTTCATTTTATTTATTTATCCGCATCACTTCCTGCTTTCTGCTACCTTCAGATTTTAGAGGGCGTGGCCAAGGAGACTGGAATGATTCCAAGATGGCCGCCTATGTATCATTTCAGTGTTCGTTGTTTATAGATTACGGAATGAGGTCATTATTTATTAAGATGATTTTGGGTGAGATTTGAGGGTTGTGTTGCTTGTTAGCTAGACTAACATGGAAAAAAAATAAAATAAATAAATAAATAAAAGGAAAAAAAAAAGTAAATAAACATGTCTGGATGATGGATTACATTTGGGACAAGTCTTAAATTAAATCAGTTTCATTTTTTCCAAACTATCCCTTTAACATTATACCAGTGGAATCTCTGATCCAGAGAATTTATACGCTGAGATAAATTAACGAATTGTTAATTAACGGTTTATTAACACTGCAATAGAACAAGTATAACATGTGATTTAAGGAATGTGTTTCGTTACTGTTTCTGTTTCCTGCACAAAGTTCTCTGATTAAAAGTACAGCCCGCGCTCCGCGCTCCGCCGTTCGATCAATCTCACCGCCCCAATTTCTTCCTCTTAACAAGATGTCGCTGTTTTAAAATGAGATTGGATTTTTTTTTTTTTTTTTCTGTCAGAGGTGAGAGATCCGTCTCAGGTGTTTGCATGTTTAACTTCGGATCAGCCCCGACATCGAGACACACATCACAAGTTCTCTTTAATTAGATTGAACAGAGCTACAAGGAACATTTCAAGCCTCGAGCTAACCCGTTTCCCTCACAGCCAAAACACTGATTCTATTAAAGAAATAATAAAAATCAGCAAGCTGACACGAGCTTGAAATTTTTTAAAAACTTAAAACTTTTAATAATCTTTACTGCAAGCATTAGCTAGCTAGCTAAAATAAACGGACACGTTTTAAAAGTCAAATTCAAAAACATTTACAACCACCACTGTTAAAGCTAGCTGGATAACCGTAGCTTAATTCTTAGAGGATTTAAAAATTCATAATCTTCACTGCAAATGGCTTTTTTTTAAAACTCTCTTCATAAATGTTTAAATCTTCCCCGCTAACATGGACTAGCTAGCTTAAATAAGCTAACAGGACTTTTTTTGGGAAAGATTTTTAAGGTCAAATTCATAAATGAATATGTTTACTGTTTACTGCTAGCAGTAGCCTGTTAGCTAGCATGTGCTAACCTGTCAGGATTTTTTTAAGGATGTTTTCCTCAAAAAGTCATTTATACATTTTCACAGTCTTCGCTGCTACGAAAGCTAGGTAGGTAGCTAGCGCTAGCTAATCCTGACAGGATTTCTATGAAGATTTTTATTTCTGAATGTATGTCTTGTAAATGCTCACACACATGCTAGCTAAATTGACGTGATTTCTGTTTTTGTCTCGTGCATGAATTAATACATTTTCACAAGCTTCGCTGCTAAAGCTAGCTAATTAGCTAACATTAACGAATCCTATCAGAATTAATGACTTGTTCATAAATGTTCGTCTTTTTCTCTGCTAGTACTAGCCAGTTAGCTAACATGTGCTAACCTGACAGGAACTCTAAAAGGATTTTTAAGTCATATTTATAAATTCTTACAAACTTCATTGCTAAAGCTAGGTACATAGCTAGCACTAGCTAATCCTGACAGGATTTCTAGGAGGATTTTAAAATTCTATACATAAGAATTCACACACTTTTCTCCTAGCTAACATTTAACAGCTAGCTAAACTGACATGATTTTGTCATATTCATGAATTTATAAATTTCCACAAGTTTCACCGCTAAAGCTAGCCAGCTATCTTAAATTATCTAATTCTTACAAGAATTCTGAGAGGATTTATATCATGTTCATAAATGTTCAATATTGTCACTGCTAGCCCTAGCCAGTTAGCTAACATGTGCTAACTTGACAGGCTTTCTAAAAGGATTTTTAAGTCATATTCTTAAATGTTCACAATCTTCACTGCTAAAACTAGGTAGGTAGCAAACATTAGCTAATCCTGAGAGGATTTTTAATTTCTGCAACTAGATGCTCCATCAGCTAACGCAGCTAGCTAAACTAGCTAAACTAGCTATGTCATTTTGATGAGTTAATGCATTTTCACAAGCTATTGTCACTGCTAAAGCTAGCTAACTAGCTAACATTAGCCAATCCTGACAGAACTTTTGAGAGGATTTGTGTCATTTTCATAAATGTTCATCATTTTCTCTG
Organism: Pangasius mekongensis; assembly: GCA_033441845.1. Lineage (NCBI taxonomy): Eukaryota > Metazoa > Chordata > Actinopteri > Siluriformes > Pangasiidae > Pangasius > Pangasius mekongensis. The sequence goes on along the minus strand of JAKKZJ010000021.1, from coordinate 18,707,344 downwards.
CTAGAAAATGACTCGCTAACCTGACAGGTAATTTTTTTTTTTTAAATATATGCGTAAAGTTTCTGCTTCCAGACCCCACCAGCGATGGAAAGAGTGAGCAGAAACTCACGTTATCATTTCTGACACGCAGCCCTTGAGCTGAAAGCCGATTTTCTTGCTCGCTGCCCTTTGATGTTCATGTGTATAGACTTTTTTTTTTTTTCGCTCTTGACCTTTCCACCTGCGGCTCGGAAAACAAACCTGACAACTGGTTCTCTGCGTCACAGAGTATATACGTTTCTGACAGCGCTCCTGGCACCGGAACCACTTCCTCGGAGTTAACAGTTCCTGGAAAACTCCAGAAGGTAGAACGTGATGTTCGTGACTTTCCTCAGAGATGCAGATTTAAATCAGCTTCTTTTCATCAACTATGTGGTGCTCCGATAAAGCGGAGTTACTGTTTCCACCCTGACACGGATTAGTTTCTGATAACAGCACGTTCCGAAGTGTTTTATTCCTCTTTTACCACAGCACTTTACCAACCTCGTACCTTCTCGGCGTTTGTAGTTACGTTTAACGTCGTGGAACGTCCGTAAAAAAACAAGTTCACTCCTGTTCTCACTTACGTTATAGCAGCTATAAATGAGTCTTTCACTTATCTTTCTCTTTTTTTCTCCCTCTTGAATCACTTCTTCTGTCCTGAAAACGTCGGAAAACTTACAGATTTACCTCCGACTGTTACAGAGCGCCGACACTGGAGACTCCTTCCATAACTGTTACGTAAACGTCTCCTCACAGATCGTCAATTACACGTTTTTTCCAGCGTCCGCCGTACAAATCCCTGTGAATGAGTCGTTACTATAGAAACGATAATGTATTCGAACAAGTGCGTTAATATGAACCGGATCAACGTAAATTTTATCAATATGAAATGAAAGGTTTTTTACGTTTTCACTCAGCATTTTTTTTTTTTAAACATCTTTTCGCATTGCCTTCTGGGTAAACCGCGACATTGAGTCGATCCTCCAGCCTGATAAAGTAAAGAAAAAGTCCTTATGATGTGTTTTAGGGACTCAGAACAAACAGAGTGACTCTGAAACTGAGAAAGCAGCGTAGAAATGAAGCGAACGATTCTTATATATTAACACACGAAAACATCACCGGTAGCCAGGCTTCACATCGCACGTCGCTTGATTTACTGATGAACGCTCGTTTTTTTTTTTTTTTTTAGTCATTTCAGTCGCGTCGTTTAAGTGGCCCTCCATTAACCTCGGCCCGCCCCAGAGGCAGCTCTGATGGAGAGGAAAATATATTTCCAGGAAGCGTAATTAACACGACGGAATCTGTTATGCAGGTATTCGTGTAACAAGAGCACTTCATTAACAGCCGGGATTTGTTTTTACCTCTGGCCACCTCATCATAGAGAAGAGTGCTTGTGAAAATATTCAATTTCCAGCGAATTTGTGACGACAATAATAAACATTTTAACGAAGAACGTGGTGTGTTTATTTCTGTAAACGTTACTGAGTAATGTGGTGCAAACACGATTCATCTCTCATACGTACTGAGAACTGCTAGAAGCGACGAAAACTCGCTTGGTGTGGGTTTTACATCGTCATATTATTTTACTTTTTTTTTACCAGAACTATACATATCAGTACGGTATGTTCTGGATATTAGGCCCGGTAAGCCCCGCCCCTTTTCTTACACTCCTCAGCTAATTTTCCAGTGTGTTTTTCTTTCTTTTTTTATCTTCTCTCTCTCTTGGTGGCTTTAACAGTCCATAAAACGTTATATCTTGATATCAGAGTCTTTATTCTCCTCTGAAAAAAGGTTGGTAGCAGGTTTTTTTTTTAAAAATTGTGTAGTATAAATGCAGATCTTACCAAATAGAAAACAAACCAGTTTCACTCTGATTCAAAAGAACCAAATGATCTAATAGAAAGTGAGACCTATAACCTGTAGAAAGCGTCCCATATCCATCATGTGTGTGTGTGTGTGTGTGTGTGTGTGTGTGTGTGAAGTTTCCGCATTTTGAGAAAGATGACTTTCTGCGGCGCAGGAGGTGTGTGAGCGAGGAACGACCTGATGGCCCGAGAGTGAAGCTGTTCGTTCATTTTCTATTTCAGTTTCCTTACAAAGCAGCTAAAAACACATTTTTTATCAAATCTATTTTTATCATTTCATCTGTTTTTCTTTTTTTCTTTCAAACCATTTCATATGATTTCCTCTTTCATTTCTTTTTTTTTTTTTGGCTACTTTCATCCTTGTTGTATATCTTTATATCTTTATATTTTTATTCTTCTTTCATTTCATTTCATGTCCCGACTTTTTATTGTCTTTTTAATTTCCTCGCCAAGCACGCCATGCTGCTTTATACTGTACAAAAACATACAAATAAACCACCGTACAAATAAAGATTATTATTTTTTGTTGTTCTGTTTATAGCACCAGTCATCGTCACGAGACGGATTTACAGAAATCCACATGCCTGGTGAACAATCCGAAAGCAAGCAGTGGCGAGTAAAATCTCCCGATGAACATCAGGAAGAAATTCTGAGAGGAACTGAGAGTCAGAAAAGGGGAACCTGTCGTCCTGTGGTCAACCCCGGAGTAAAATCCCTAAAATACCACAAAAGTGTGATGTTAGACGTGAATTAGAAAAGCGTGCCACTTCTACCGAGCGAACGTTCAGTGAACGTTAAAACGAAAGAACAGACCAGAAAATGTTCAGATTTTGGGGACAGAGTCAAACATTTAGCTAATAACACATTTATAACATAGCAGGAGATACTCTCCAAGTCCATGCCTACATAGGGACTTCATAACACATTCGTAAGCATTACATAAATATTTAACTGGAACATTTCTGTAATGAATGTATCAAAGCTTGACTTGTTTTATATGAACAGTGCATTTATTACGATTTTTAAATCTTCTACATACTGTACACACGACGTCTTACTAAAATCTGTGACAATATCAGGAAAAATATAATGATTAAATATGTCTAAAAATAGGATTAATCATAATATATTTGTTTTAGAATAATATCACGATAGAAAATATTTTAAAAATGTTGTTTGTATTCAAAGTCTGTGACGTGCAGTCTGGAAAAACGATATTTTATTAACTTTCTCATTATGAGATTATCATGAAATAATGACGCTTAAACATATTTCTGGACATTTCTGGTGGAATAAGATGATTTGTGCGTATAATTATCGCTCATTGGCTTGTCATTTTCCTGAAAAGCCGTGTCTAGTTTGTCGAGACGAGCGTTAAGTGAAGATATTATCAAATATTATTGTTATTAATCACAGCAACTATATGATACAGACTTCTAACAAAGTTGTAATGAATGTTGGTCAGGAGAAAAAAAAAAAACTGCCTGGTTTTGCATTCAAACGTTTCGCCATTTTAAAACTAGCTTCGAAAAAAAAGGAAAGAAAATAGGAAAGGATGAACGTGTTCTCGTTCATTAAGGCTAAGGGGAAATTCTGAAGATGACGTAGAAGTTATCAGACAAAAAGAAAAAAAAGCAGGGTTTGATCTTTTTGCTCGCGTTTATTAAAACGTCTGTCCGTTTTTTTCATGCGTCTAAACACAAATGAATCTTCCTAGTGTCCTCGGCGGCCACGTTTATGTTTATATTTACGTTTATATCCAGATATATAGCATTGGAATACGTGACTTATATCAGCTACGTCATCGATTACATCATCGTTAACGAAAAACAGTTAATACTACTACTGTTTTTTTCGATCTCTTCTACAAAGACCAACATTTCCACTTCAGCGAAGCGTCATTTTTTTTTTTTTTTTACATTTTCTGGCTTTTGAAATCAGGTTTTCTTTTAAAAAAAATTTAATTTCCATTTTCAAAATGTAAAACCACACACGATTAGCATAACCCTCATAATCTCTCACGTAATCCCTCACGTCTAGATGTCCTGAAGCTTCTTCTCTAGTAAAACATGTTTGTAAACATGATAAATACGTGAATGTCGCGTGCTTTGCGTAGACGATCGCTTGCGTTAGCAATCAGGCATCGACTTCAGAATAGCAGAACAGATTACTGACTGCTCGTAACCGCACACGAGAGCGACGC
>JAKKZJ010000021.1:18691638-18703155 GCA_033441845.1 Pangasius mekongensis | reverse complement strand
GCGTTAGCAATCAGGCATCGACTTCAGAATAGCAGAACAGATTACTGACTGCTCGTAACCGCACACGAGAGCGACGCCGATGACAAATACCTTCCTGTGGGGACTCGACAGCCACGGCTCACACATTACACACACACACACACACATTACCCACACACACACTACACTCACGGGTCACCTTGCCGGAGTCTCCTGCTTTTATCTCAATACATTTCTATGTGGAATACCAGAGGAGCGTTTTAGGACATTATTACATTTCAATCGAAGTTGCGCAGTAAATCATACTGTATACGCTGAAGTCAGTCTGTAATCTATTGCATGCTAAGTTTAGCACATAAATAGCATGTGTGCGGTTAACATTAGCACCGGAGAGTCATCACGGTCAGGTCTGCTTGCTAATACGCTCCGGCCCTGATTTACAGAGATCCCCAATTAGCACTTGCTAGAGGCAAATAAATTGCGTGTGCAAAAAAAAAGTCAGCATGATTTATACGTGAATAACTGTCACATGAATTACATCGCAGTCAATGTCGATGTGCATAACAGTATGTAAATGAGGTCTTTATGTTTGCTATCCGTTCTCGATGGCCGTGCCGAGTTCGAAGAGACGCCCCGATGAGTCAAAGAGAAACTAAACCGTGCCCTATGCGGAAAATTATAAATCCAGCGTAGCGTAGATTAAGGGCTGTGAGCTGTGTCGGAAAAAAAAAAAACGGTAAAATGCAACATGAAAATAATAAGAAGGAAAAAGATGCTAGGTATGAAACCACCCTAAACATCAAATAAACCAAATAAACCCTCATCCAACAAATGAACATAGCTAGCTAGCTAATGTTTGTGGAGAAAATTAGCTAGCTAAATAGTTTAGCTAATAGAATTAGCTAAAAGGTAAAAGGTTCTTTGTATAACTCTGGACACGTGAACAGGCTAAACTTAGCGACTCATAACGTTTGAAATAGTGAAATAAAAAACATTTTTTACTACTTTACGTTGTATGAAATAGGGACGCATTGGTGATTAATGACGCAGGAACGCCACAGAACATTTCATTTCGCTCTGTTTGTGCTTCCCGGGTTTAAGTACTGTAGCGTTTAGGCTACTACAATTCTTTATGATGTTAGCGAGTGGACTTTAGATGAAGTGTACTAGCTAGAGTAGCTACATCAGCTAGTTTGAATGGAGGAGGGTTGCAGTGGGTTTTGTGTCACTTCGGAAAAGAGTTTCTGTACATCTGCGAGTTTTTGCGTTGGAATCCCTCGTTGTCAATAAACAATAGCGGCTGATCATCAAGAACAACGTTCCACCTAAGAGCTGTTCTTTTCACTCACTTAGCGTCTCCTGTAGACATTTTTCTCGCCTAGCCTACAGCTAGCTAGATTTATGTTTAAAACGTGTTGTGGGAAGACGCTGTAGTTCCTCCTGTTGATGTTTTCGCAGAGCACAATCTGATTCGAATTTATCGTGAACGTTAGCAAGATGGTGATCACTAGGGTTACGTCACGTAGTATCGGACGAGTATATGATTAAAACGAGTAAAGCACAGTTTCGATGCCAGCATCGGTATCGATGCATCCCTAAGATGAAGAATTATGTCTTCTTCTGGAAAAAAAAACAAAAAAAATAAAATAAATCTTAGTTAAGACCTCATCAAGAGACTCTACGTTGATGTCGGGCCGCTTCAGACTCGGACTCGTTACATATCTAAATGCCAGAAGTGTTAGACAACTTGAAACTAAGTCGAAGAATGTGGCACTATTTACAAAAGCGGGTGAGAGAGAAGGTGAGGAATTGAAAAAAAGAGGGGGGGAACTGGGTCATTGCGGCTGGTTTCCAGGCAACAAGAGGCACGCTGGGATCTCAAACAATAGCCGAGCTCCCATCTTCTGTCGGCATGTCACAGTGTTTGTCATGAATAAATGCTTTAAAAGGCTAGAAAATGCAGGAGCAGGACCCAGACTTGCACCAGGGAAAACTTTCATTTCTCATGGTTGCACATTTTATTATTCCTCAGCCGTACATTATAAAGTTGACAATACAAAATGGGAAAAAAAAAAAATCAAATAGCTGTTGCGAGGAGTCATAGTTTATTAATAGCAGAGCTCACTGTATGCTAAACGGTACATTCAAGGTTTATTAGCTGCCCCAATTAAAGACCGAAAAAAAAAGACATCAGCTTGAAAATCTCATGACAGGAAACATTTATTTTGCGGAAGCATGACACGCTGATGGATCGCCCGTTTCGCTCGTACTGTTTTATCATCATCAGCTTGTTCATTCATCCTAATTAAGACATTTTCGGTGGTTGGCGTTACGTTTCCAACTTCCACATTACATCTTTTTTTTATTTATTTTTTTTTTTTTCATTAAAAAGTTTAACAAACCAAATTGGAAGTGAAGTTTACATTCATTTACATTCTTTAGGGCCATCAGTTATTCCAGTCATCAGTCATTGTTATGGTTGCTATAGTAACAGCTCATTCACAGGGACTTGCACTTAGGAAGCTCTACTAATAATAACCGGATTTATTAAAAATGAATGTAATGTGAAGGAGATGTTTATTTTTTTAACACTTATGGAAGGAGTCTCCGGTGTCGATGCCTTGGTGACAGAGGTAAAGCTGTAACTTTTACGACGTCTTCAACGTTTTTTAAAAATCGTCCTTTATCTTATTAACTTCTAGAGAGAGTTGTGAAGGGGACAGAATGCTGATATGCAATAATAGCTACTATAACGTAAGTTAGAACAGGAACCAAAGACAGGTTTACGCTGGACGATTTTCGCAGACAAAAATCGTAAACATCGTAGAAGAATTATCTGGTCGTGAGTTAAGATCAGCGGACTGGGAACATATAAAGTAACCGATTTAGTGCCATCGCAAGCAAAGATGGCCGTTCTGTCAGTGACGTTTGTCTAAAATCCACCAATAGGAGGACTGTGTGATGTCATATGAAGCCAAATTCACAGGACAGCTACAAATACGTTAGTAGTGATGTCAAAACGTAAAGAAAACATTCTAATAGAAAGAAAGAAATCTCCACATTACCTCAAACTCACTTTGAAGAAAGTTTGTGTGTGTTTTTCTGCGTACGTGGTAATGTTCTTTAATCACAGGTCTATCGTTAGAGGATCTTCATCGTATAATCTGACATGTAGAATACACTTACAGAATCGTATGGACTTCTATAGAATCCGTGAACATACCGTAATAAACTCACCGATGCTGAATTAGTCACTGGATGTGGACTGATAAGTTTACAGCGTGCGCTTCTTCCTCAGTTCACTGATTTCCGCCTGTAAATTCTGCGTCTCGTTTTAAACCTCAGACGCGCGTGTGCTGTGATTACAGTAAAACACAGTAAAACACATTTCACATTTCTCTTTGAGCGTATATCATCACGCCAGTCATCGCTGACGTATTCTGCGTATTATGTGTGTCACTGTGTCACTGGGTTTGAGATAATTACTCCAGCGTAAATCCCATAATCCTCTTCTTCGTGACTAATCAGTAACAGATGGAGGCCTAATGTGTAATACATCTAATATCACTCGCACATTCCTCCAGCTCGCTTATACATCATATATACTGTATATATATATATATACTCTATATTCAGGGCTGTTTTCTTATTTCTTATCTATTTATTTTTATTTCTTTATTTTTAAATCTGATATTTACTGTGCATTAGTGTTTTTGACCACCTTTTTATACGTAGTTTTAGTTTATGCTAATTGGGCTCTTTTCTGACGATCCATCCGTCTGTCTGTCTATCTGTAGGTATATGTGTCTCCCTCTCTGTTTGTCTTTATTCATTATCTAATTATCTGTCTTTTTATCTGTTCGTCTTTATCTTTATTTTTTATTTGTCGTTCTGTCTATCTGTCTATCTAGATGGCTGTTTGTCTGTCTGCAGCCATTTTTGTATACCTGTCTGTCTGTCTGTCTCTCTGCCTAATTATCTCCCTCCATCCTATATCTATCTATCTATCCATTTTCACTCCTCTATCTATCCATCTATCTATCTATCTATCTATCTATCTATCTGTTTATAGCTGCCATAATGATAATGTAAGTGAAAATAGGAACTAACTTGTTTCACTGATGTTCCACAACATTAAAAACAACTACAAACAGATAAAAAGTACATGTTGCTCATTAATCAATAAAATTGTAATCACTGGTAAATTGCTGTGGTATAAGAGAAATAAAACACTTCAGAATGTGCTGTTATGGAAAATTAATCAGGTTGGAATTACAACTTCAGGGTGGTAATTGCCTGAAGTTTCCCTAAACGAATATTCGCCCACTCTCACTGCTGCTGCAACTATAAAGCATTTAGTTTATTTATTGGAAACTTTGATCATGGGTTTTTATCACAGCAGGAATCTGTGATTGAGTTCGAGCTCTGACTCGGGCTGTGTGTAATTCTGTCTCAGCATTCCTCTCCCCTGTGTGCCGGCTGGAAAGTCTGTCGGCCGTCGCCTCCTCTCGTCCCTCCACTGCAGATCAATCAGCTCATGCCAGAGACCCCCGACTTCATCCACAAAGTGATCGAGTTACTCGCAACGAGACCCCCAACGCAAAACCCAGGCTCCTTTTATTTCCTTTGTTCCCCTAACAGGAGGGGCTCCGTCTCATTTTGGTTTCCTTTGTACTAACTTTGCTCCTCGCAATACTCAGTCTGAAGGCTCGGGATTTTACAAGGCTCTCTGAACAGTTTGGCAAAAAAAAAAAAAAAAAAAAAAAAAACAGGAGATTTTAATTTGCCTCTGAAAAAAAGACGAGGAGATTTTAGATTTGTTTTGTTTCTCAAATGATGTGCTATTTATTGCTGGTACAATCTGTAACACCTATGTCACATCTTCTTGTGATCACAGCATTTTTTTTTCCATGATGTAAATAACAAAATCTTGTTTTCTCTCTAGCAAACGTTAGCTAGAAGGCAGACGTTCTGTGTGGTGGACATGAGCTCATCAAGGATCTTTTAGTAAGGATTTTTTAAGTGTATTGTGCTGCTGTAGTAAAATAATCAAAAACAGGGTGGTGTGATGAAGCAGAGTCACTGAAGTTGATTTTGTTTCCTATAACAGCACATTTTGAAGTGTTTTATCCACCTTATACCATAACCATGGTTTGAAGGATAAGCTGACCAGGCACTCTTCTGTTATGATTGCAGAGAAAACTTAAGTTCATTCATAATTTCATCCATCAGGATAAGCAATATTAAGTATTATTGTTATTTTTTTTCTGACTATGTCTCCTCTGTGCAGAAAAAAAACTTTTTCATGGACCTTAAAGGGATATAATTAGTTAATTAATAGGGTCATATTTATGTATTTAATATTGGTTTTGAATGGCATTCCAAAGTTTTTTTTTTTGAGTGTATTTATGGCCAGACAGGTGGTGCTCTAAGTTCAAGTGAGACACGCCTCTTTTAGACAAACTCCATCCTCTAAACTTCTATAAAGTGTGTAGTTACGTCTGAGGTGTGCATATTGACGTGTGTAATTTCAGTATTAAATCGACACGGGGTGCTGAACTCAACTCTGAATACCTGAACCTGTAACTGATAGCCAGATATGTAATTATAGCATAACTGGCTTACCGTAATTGTAAACACTAGCTTTAAAGTGATGATGGGTATATTTAAACAGAATAAAATGGCATTAATGCATTAGGTATTGATGCTCCAGCAGGCTGAAGGTTGTGTCCTGCTGAAGGAGCGAGCCTCTGACACTGCGGTAGTGTTTTACTGCTACATCTGGATAGAAAGGGAAAGACGGCTCCCAGAGGTACAGTGAAGCCAGAGGCCGAAGAGTGCCGGATACGATCCCTTCTTTACTCACAGAGGGCATCCAGCAGGACGCGAGGAGGACGGAGGACATTAACAAAGCGTGAAATTAAAGACATGGTGGCCTGGAAGGGGAACTTACAGGGTAATAGAGCCTGCCATATTACTGTAGTGCTCTGTGCTAAAGGGACACGGAGAGACACGCCGGGGATTAGACGAGGTATAGGGTTGTAGGTGACTGAAGGGTGAAACCTGCAAATATCCAGCGCTGAATGATGGACCTGCGATTCCGGTGACTCTTGTTAACTTTTATTGGGCTGAAATGACTATTTTATGAGCGTAAAAAAGAGCAGCTGGAATGGGAGAGAGAGGCCACTTGATCAATTTATCAATTCTCTGCTCTTGATTTTCCTTCTTAGTCATTTCGGGAAAACGGCGTGATACAGTGCGTAACATTTACATATAGCGCGTAACTTCTTGCATAGCACCTATGTACTGTACATTGCTTACCACTTATTTTAAGTACAGTTTCTAAAGCTTATGTATAGAGTGTAATATTTGTATACTGTGTAACATATGTGCATAATGCATAACGTTTATGTACTGAGTGTAACGTATATACAGGGAATAACATCTGTGTACAGCTTTAACACTTACATACAACCTGTAGCCTCTATGTATGCTGTCATTCTGGCATGCTAACTTGCTGGCTAAGTAGCTAATATGCTAAGTAGCATAGATGGAAAAGATGGCTATGTAAAACCCAATTTGTTTTTGTTTTTTTTTATATATATATTATTGCATTTGCATACATTAAAAACTTTCTCATCCACTATTTTTCTGATAGGGGAAAGACAGTAAGGGAACTGTTCTTTCCCCCAAAATAATAGTGGAAATGTTGATACTGTATTTCTCCCAGTAGTGACCTAAATAAGTATTTTCCTGGGATGTCTCGCAATTGGCAGATCGTAGACAACCACACAGCCGGGATTGAGCTCATGACTGCACTCCAGGCGAGTATCTTTGCTCCATGAAGCTGTATATAAAATAGAATTATTATACACACCAGCCAAGAGGGTCCTTGTACAGCATGAGGGCAGAGGGGCAGGAGCTCAAACCCTCCCCTGAGGTCTTCCATATCCATGCATGTGCCTGCTTCAATAGGTTCCTTATCTTTAACCCTGGCCAAGGCTCTTATCTAAGTCTGGAGGCAAACACCGGCTCTATTGTCAATTTCGAGCAATAAATCTCTGTGATAATACCAACATGGCAAAAGAAAGGTGTTTTACATTTGTTCAGCGTGTGTTGATAAAAGCCTACGGCTAGGACATCTTGATTTCCTGATGATTTAGATCTTCAGGAATGGAGGTATCTGGGGAAAAGTGTATTTGAAGAGGCATAATACTAAAAGAGAAGGAGAAGGTTTTTACTCAGCCAGGTCATTTTGAACAGAAACAAGAAAATCAAACTCCCCCACTGTCCTCATTTTCCCCAATGGAGTCCATCCAAAGAAACTTCATCGTACATAAACAAAGACTGGACTGTTATGAGGTGGCCATCTTGGTCCACCTTTTTTTTCCCCCCACAATTTGCAATCTAGTATCATTCCAACATCAGGACCAAAATTTAAAGGTGGAATTGAACCAGAGAAGATGCTGCACCTTTACCGCTGACTGTTACAAAGCGCTGACACTGGAGACTCCTTCCATAAATGTTAACTAAATGTCTCCTTGCAGAAAAATTCACCAGATCAGTGATTACGTATTACATCTGTCGTCCCCGTGAATGAGCTGTTACTACAGAAATGATAAGGTATCATAATTATGATACCTTAAATAATAATTATTATATATTAATATAAATGTTTGATATTATTAGTTTATTAAATAAGACTTACATGATTTAATTTAGCATTTTAAAAGCACAAATATGGCTCACAAATATCTAGAAATCCATTGAATGGACATTAAATTTCTATGGCTCCTGACTTCCATTCTCCTTTCCTGGTTAATATTAAGAGCATACGGTCAGAAAGTTCGCAATAAGTGACATTTTGTCTTTCTAATTGCGGTCACAGAGAGACAGTGAGTCTCGGAGGTTTGCTAATGACCGTGGTGTGAGGTCTGGCAAAAAGCACATCACTGCTGCTCAGAGCCGCCGTTAGCCCCACTCGCTTCGCATCTAATGGAACATCTGACTCAATAAAAACAGTCATCATGCACATTCTGTCTGAGAGCAGGCAAATCATTTCAGCTGCTCAGAAAAAAAAGCACATGGATCTACCACTCTACAAATGAAAAAAAAAAAAAAAAAACTAAAGCGTTTATGCTTTCCATTTGGTCAGGATCCGTGAGATGCTTTATTGCGCACGGTTGCTGAAATGAACTCGGGCTATTTCGCCATTTTTGCACATCAGCGCTTTTTTTTTTTGCTAGTCATGTGCAGGTGAATACTGTAAATGATGGACCACTTGTAAATGAAGAAGCTTTAAAACTAACTTCTGTTTCTCAAAAACTTTATGCACTACTTCTCAACTTCTTACACTTATTACCAAAGTGCACTGCAGTTCCTCCCTTTTCCATATACATTATATACAGTATATATTACTGTTTATACCACACTGGTGTTGAATTCTGGGATCTGATTGGTCAGGAGGCGTTGATTAATTTTCTATAACAGCAGCTCTGACGGCAGTGCAGGTTTATGGTGTTGATAGACATGTTTTTAATTCATCAGTTAAAAGACACTATTCTTTATTATTTTTATTTCGAAAACCCTACACGGTGGTGTCTTCTGATTTGTAAGAACGGAATGAATGAGCTGCACCAGACTTAGAATGAGTTATTGAACCGATGGTGCACTAAGTCCCGCCTCTTTGCAATTTTCATTGATTTCATTGGCGTCTCCTAAAAAAAAAAGGTTCACTGCGATTGGCTGCTGAAAGCCAGTGAAAGAGACTAAGTGGGCGCAGGTGGTCAATTCAATTTGATAAAGTAGTGCTAAATCACATTCAGTGAAATTAAAAAGGAGTACAGTATTGGATTTTCGGAAATAACTTCGTTAAAACCAAAGAGAAGCTACGTGGCAACAGCGCCCCCTAGGAGCAGCCGTGTTATTCGTGACTTCTCCTATTTGACGCTGTGGGAGAAAGTAAACGAATTAGTAACGAATCATTAAAACAATGAAATAAAGTTATGCCAGGGTGCTGGTGAATTCTTGAAACAGATGATGTGGATTAATTTTCTAAAACAGCACAGCCTGCCAGTGCTTTATTCCTCACTGTAATAAGAAGTAAATGTAGAATCGTGGTGGAGCAGCCATGGTTATAAGGTTTCTCTTGCTGTGTGAGCAACTACTTAGATTTTTTAAATGAATGTGCTACCAACCCAAACCGTTTCTCCAGTGAGTGGTCAATAGCTGGGCAGCGTGTCTCCATGTGGCTTCTCCTTTAGAAAAAAGACATTAATGGAGCCGCTGAGCTCTCCCAGGGGCCGTTTCGTGATATCCGCCGTGATACCCAATCTGCACCCATTAGCGAGCCTGCCACCCTTCAGAAACACAGCCTCACATACACTGAATTAAATATTAACCAGTTAATGTCCATTTGCTCATGCACACTCTCTCTCTCTCTCTCTCTCTCTCTCTCTCTCAAAGATGGTGAAAATCCAAATCCCCACAAGACCTTCACGTGAGGAACGTCTCCAGCAGCGTCGTCTGGATGGAAAACACTCACAACACAGTGTGTCCTTAGCTAACGAATATTTGATGAGTTTTATTCCTCTTATACCACAGCAATTTGCTGATGCTTGCAAGAGTTTTTTTTTTTTTTTTTTACGTATCACGTCATACTTTTATCCGTTTAACGTTGTAGAACACCTGCGAAAGAAGTTAGTTCCTCTTCTCACTTACGTTATAGCAGCTATAAACAGTTGTTCCCTCACCAGCCTCTCTCTTTTCTCTCTCTCTCTCTCTCTTTTTTCTCTCGAAGTTTAAAAAAAAAAAAGCTGTTTGTCATGTTACCCGAGAAAACGTAAAGAAGCATAAACCCCTCAGTCCTGAAGATGTCGAAAAAACCGTGAAGCTACAGAGTGCTGACACTGGAGACTCCTTCCACAAATGTTAAATAAACACATCTCCTTACAGAAAACTTCACCGTATCAACCTTTCCATATGTTTTTAAATACGTTTATGTGGAGCGTATGGTACTAACATCACTATAGAAACGATAACGTTCTGTGATTTGTTGCTGTACTACTGTCAGAAAAGTAATCAACATGTTCTGACCAATCAGAATCCAGAATCCAACAGCACCGTTCTGTAACGTCAAGCGAACTGCCGGTTTTTCAGGCTGATTCTCACATCCCTCCGTCTCTCAGATAGAATATTTCAACTTTGATTCTTGCGTAACCAAAGTCTTCCTTCAAAGTCACCAACATATTCATGGCTTTTTGTTTCCTCACCCTCCACATGGCGTTATTCTCTCCTCCATTCTCTTTTCTCCGCGCACCTGCTGAGTGTCATTTCCTCATTGTGACTCCAGAGACACGAAGGACATTTGTTTTTCATCCCGCTGGCTCGCCTGTCTCGTCTCATCCGGTCCTTGACATCTTTTGCCCTCGTCGTCTTCTTCTTCTTCAGCACAAATTCCAGTGCAACATTACATAGAAAAGGCTTTTTTTTTTTTTTTTTTTTTTATAAAGATTTCTCAAATATAGAATTTCAAATTGCACACTTTGTATGAAGCTGTAGGATAGCCAAGGCTAAATCTGTAGCAAAGGAAAAAAAAAAAGTTCTTCATGCTTTATGTTTTTATTCAGAAAAGAGAAAAGATGTTTGTGCATTTGATATAGTGCATAGCTATTTTCTCTGCTACTGACTGTTCGAAAGATTACGGATATAATTCATGTCGAATTAGTGTCCTTTTTTTTTTTTTTTAAAAATCACATTTCCATGATCTCATGTTAAGAACTCCATATAATATGTAAGAAATAAAACCCTTTGTGTCACGTTGTAATAAGAAAATAATCAATGACAGGGTTGAATAACGGTATGAGTTTCTCTAAAGTTAAGTATGAGTTACCCTAAATTGATTATTTTCCTATGACGGCATTTCACCGAGTGTTTTATTCCTCTTTCACCACAGAAATTTTCCAACTCTGACAATTTTGTCTATTAAAGAGCAACATATTGTACCTTTTGTCCATTTATAGTTACATTTAATGCTGAGGAATGTCTGCAAAGCAAGTTAGTTCCTTTTATCACTTACGTTATAACATTACAACAGCCGTTCCCTGTCTTCTTTCTCAATAATGAAGACAGCATTTAAGTAACATTGTAGTGAAAGAAAGCTAAAAGTTAGCTATGTTAGCGAAACGTGTGTTTATGCGCAATCATTGTTATGGGGAACTTTTCCGTAAAGAGACGTTTATTTAACATTTATGGAAGTGTCAGCGCTTTGTAACAGTCAGAGGTAAAGCTGTTTTCCGACGTCTTCAGGACAGAGGAGTTTACGCTTCTCTGTAACATGACAAGAAAAAAAAAGAGATGCTGCAGAGGGAACGACTGTTTACAGCTGCTGTAACGTAAGTGATAAGCTGGCTTGCGGATGTTCCACAACATTATACATAACTAAACGGTCAAAAAGCACGACTTGTCTTTTTTTTTTTTTTAATAAATAAAAATTAGCAAGTTGCTGTCGTGTAAGAGGAATAAAACACTTCAGGACAT
>JAKKZJ010000021.1:18610334-18621527 GCA_033441845.1 Pangasius mekongensis | reverse complement strand
CCGCCAACAGCGCCGGAGAAATCAACACCAGCGCCAAGCTCACCGTGCTGGAAGGTAGGACGCGTTTCACTCTTCCTGCTAAACGTAAAAGTCAACGTGGAATTTTATTTCTTGTTTATTTCCGTTCCTCCGTTTTGTTTGTTTATTTTCTGATTTCAGGATCTTTCTTTCGCTGTTATCTCGTGCATTTAGAGTGATTACGTCAAGCATTAACTCACTAACTCATGTTAAACTTTGAGATGAAGAAAAGAAAAAAAAAAAAAAAAGGAGAAAATCTAACTTACAACACGCAAAATAGAATCCGTAACCTTCCCAGTGAAGATTTCTTATCAGCAAGACGTGAAAGCATTCGGTGTTCAAAACTCAGCACTGTGATTAAACAATTATTTTTGACACAGCTGGATTGTGCAGCTCGTTAAATTCTTCTTTTCTTTCCTTCTTTTGATTTCTTTTTGAATTCCCTCCACATACCAGTGGGTGTGGTCAGGGGTGTGGTTATGTAAATCAAGTCACTCTGATACTCAGGTTGCTTGTTATTTATTCGTCAGTGCTGTTGAATTCTGGATTCTGATTGGTCAGAATGGATCAGCAGTTGCAGCGGCGTAATGCGTAAAAAAAAAAAAAAAAGTCACGCAGCTGCAGGTCAAGAGCTTCAGTTATTGTTCACATCAGACATCAGCTTGTGGGGGAAAATCTCAGTGATCTCATTATTTCAGAAAATGCTGATCTCCTCGAGTTTACACACGCAACAGTCTCTAGTGTTTTACGAAAAACAAAAGTGGTGCCAAAAAAAACAAAAAGACATCCAGCGGCAGTTCTGGAAAAAGACTGTGCTGTTTCGGTGTCCACTGTAGTTTCCTTGTTTTTTAATAAGGTTTGGCTTGTTGTGCTTTCTGAAATGCTTTTCTGCTCATCACGGCTGTAAAGAGTGGTTATTTGAGCTTGAACCAGTCTCGCCATTGCCCTCTCGTCAACAACGTGTTTTCACTGCTTTGTATGTAAGAGTTAAGAAAGCTTCTGACTAGTCAGGTGTTCCTATTGAAGTGGCCAGTGAGTGGATATATATTTATATATATTTATATATATAGTTGTAATGTTTAGATAATAATCTAAATTTCTAATCTACATGATGGATTGACGCAGTGGGCGTGTGCTCAGACGCCTCCAGCGTAATCCTGTGCTAATCTTATTCTCGTCTCCCAGGACGATTAGCGTAAATCTGCGAATGCGTAGCGCGTTAATTATATTCCGGATGGTTTTACGACGAGGGAGAGGAGAAATGTTGGACTTTTGCGATCGAGCTGAGCGAGAAAACCCCCTCAGGACACACGGCGACACAAGAACACAAGCGACACGAGACAATGAAGTCTATTTACAGCACATTGTTTTGGACCTCGGCGATATTTCACGCTCGCGACGGCACAAAGGAGAAGCTGATTGATGATCGCGTGCTGTAACGACTCGTCCTTTTCGTCCCGCCGCGCCAGCTCTCAGGACGCTTAAAGCTTCACGTGGACCACATGGCGAGCGAGAGCAGCAACGCAACGCTTCGTTTTTTTCCGCCACCACTGTTTGGTTTTGTTTTGTTGATCATTTCTCAGTGGAAATCTGCACCTCTGAACCTGTTATACTTTGAGGAAGCTGTGTATTAGCGGAGGTCAGAGATCTCGTGTTTAAATCGCTCAGGGGCCAATTACTGCGCAAGCGTTTTCATTTACGTCGGGGAAGATGTGTCCAGAAAATATGTCCGTAATAACAAATGAAAATATGTAAAAAAAAAAAAAAGGAGTTGGTGTTAGCATTGGTACAATTTTTATGATGGGTAAGAGTTCAACTTTTTTGTGTTATTTATTTATTTATTTATTCTTTACATTTAGCCTCAGATTAACATTTCTGAGCTTCGGTCTATGGCTCTTATACCAGATAGAGTTGAGTGCAAAAGTTTGTCCCCCTCTTCCCATCCCTTCTTAGGGCCTTGGATTAAATCCCAAAACAATGGCAAGGTCGTGTAATGATAATATCCTTATTAAAAATCTGTTTTAGAGAATTGTCTAGCAAGCTCAAAAACAAAAGAAATCAGAAATGGAAAAGAACACAAATAAAAAAATGTGAATATGGGGGAAAAAAAATACATACAAAATATAAATATCTATTATCTAATCCTAATTTGAATTTCTTCACGGTTTCTTCATTTCGAAGCAAAAGCGTGTGATTTTTTTTTTTTTTTACACCATATATTCCTATAAGCTATAAGGCAGCATTGAGGTTTATTATGCTGATGCCTGGGTCCAGCAGCGCACTTGACAACCCAAGTGTCAGGAAATAGAAATGCAGGAACTGGAGCGACCATCTCTCTCAGCAAGTCTGCTGCTTGACTGTGAGTCACTGCGACCGTCTTTCTGAAAGCTTCTCAAACCCGAACTGCTGTCGAATCAGCGTCGGCGTCATCAACCCCGACGCCGGTTAAAGCTCCCAGCAGGTTCCGGGGGAAACATTACGCTTAATTCAGTTTCTGATGGCGTCAGAGACAGGCCTCTGCTCTTGAACCGTGACATTGTGCGTAGGCGAGTGTTTAAAAAAAAAAAAAAAAACGCTGCCTTGCTTGTGTAATGATCGCCCTCCGCTCACCACAGGACCTCTGCATGCATCTCCGAGCTATTAGACCAGCGACACATTGAGCTTTGAGTCGAATGTGATGGTGATTAGGGGTAAAATTTGACTCTACCTGTGACATTCGATGACAGAAGCTAAAAGGAGAGGTGTTCTGACCAGAGATGATCTAATTTTATGCTTGTGGCTGCAGCACAGCACCGCACAAAGCGCCTCTTTGATCACTCCGGAGCTCCACGACGGGAGTTGCTCCTGGTGAAACTCACAAGCAGCACAGATGCGCAAAAAATAATCGAAAAATGGAGCAGTTCTCACGCTGAGAGAATTTCTCTGATGTTACATCCAGCGTTCCTTCTCGTCTTCTTCCTCCAACCTCCGAACCTCCAACTTCCGAACGTGTTTCGTCGGAAGTGATTCGTTTTCTCCTGTATCGACTCGGACTTGAGATTATTTATCTCAGTTAGGTGAAAAATTGGTTTTGTTGCGCTTTACAGTGTTGTCCTGTTTACAGTAACGGAATAGATTGTAATTCTTCCAATGTTAAAATCTAAATAATTAAAATACCTGAAATCCTGAAATACAGTTCAGGATTTAAAAGAAATTATTTTGCTTGTCTTTTGAAAAAGAGACCAGAATATTTCGGTGATTTAATGCACCGGATCTAATAACGTAACCCCAGCGCTGCCGAATCGTGGATTCTGATTGGTCAGAAGGTGTTGATTACTGTTCTATAA
The DNA here is from genome assembly GCA_033441845.1 of Pangasius mekongensis. NCBI lineage: Eukaryota > Metazoa > Chordata > Actinopteri > Siluriformes > Pangasiidae > Pangasius > Pangasius mekongensis. The sequence continues at coordinate 18,618,183 of JAKKZJ010000021.1, read as the reverse complement.
CAGCGCTTGTTCTAACACGTTCTACAGTAACAGCTCTTTCACAAGGACTTGTACATTACACGCTCCACATGAACAGATTTTAAAAAGTGTTTAACGGACGATAATCGTTATTTAACATTTATGGAAGGAGTCTCCAGTGTCAGCGCTTTGTAAGACAGAGAAAAAGAGAGGCTGGTGAGGGGGAACAACAGTTTATAGCTGCTGTAACGTAAGCGAGAAACAGGAACTGACTAAAGACCAGTGAAACAGACAACGTGAGGTTGTTTAATAAATGAAAGCTTTGATCGTTGGCAAATTGCTGTGGTGTAAGAGGAATAAAAATAAGTCAGGATGTACTGTTACTGTAAAAATAACAGCACACATCAACAGTATCTAAGAAACCAACCTGAATTAAGTTTAGCTAAGCTCACCAATTTCACAGTCCGTCGTATTTTTCGTATTTTAATGATTTTGATATCAACCTGTAAGTTTCAACATAATGGCCATATAAGAGATATATGATATATATCAGGTAGTTATATATGATGTATGATAGTATTGGATTGTCAACTCAAATCAGAATTTCTGGAGAACTGAACCGTTTTTAGAGATATTGTCATCCCTGACAGGTCAAACGGCCGGCCTCGAGACAAAAATCTTAATTACAGTTAAAATGAATTGTGCATTCTGAAGGTTTACCCGAGACTTAATATCCAACGAGGAAAATGTTGACCGTGACCGCGTCAGTGCCCCTGCGGTGATATCTGATGACTGAATTTAGTTCTTGCTTCATTATTTTTTCCCCGCAGCCTTGATGTTACTTGATATGAAAACTCAATATTCTAGTCCCGACGTTGTCACGGCTACAAACTCCCCTCCTGTGATGGATGAGTGAGTCTGTCTCATCACCTGGGCAGACAAAAAAACAGTCTCGCTTTTCTTCACGGGCTTCCCAGAGTTCCCTGAGGGAGTTCGCATGAGCGATCGATCTGTGGAAATTTCCTGCCATTACTCGCCATTCCGGTTTGTTGTTCCGTTGTGGAGTTTCGTACTCATGAAGCTGTGACTAACATCTGAATCGTCTGTCTGTCAGTGTGACACGCAACTCAGTGGCGTAATTGATACACATTACACAGAGACTGTAATTTTCGAAGATTTCAGCCTGTGCTGAGTGTCAGTAAAACAAATTACAAAGCACGGGATTACAAGAGCGCGATATGTATTCTCCATACATTACAGCCTTTCGGTTGACTCGGAGGCAACGAGCGGCCGCAACATAATACGAGCCATAAATATTTCAGGAAGCAGCGGGTAAGTACAACAGCTCCGCTTTGTAAATGGTTCTCGAATCACACATTAAGCCTGAGAATAATGAACAGACATTACACTTTCATTCCACTCCTAACAAGGCTTTTGTGTATATTCCCGTCACTTCCCTTTAAATGACAATACTCAACATGCTTATTGAACAAATGAGCTCGAGAGTCCTTTTCCGCTGGAAGCTATCGTGCGTCCCTGCATTCATTTTCTCACGCGATAAACAAATCAGTTCACCACCCTTCTACAGGTGTGGTCTCCAACCGCCTCCACGTCTCCAGCCAACGGTGTGTGTCACAAGTTTAATTTCTCCCACCATCTGCTGGCTCGGAGCCCGGTGCCGCAGATCATCAGCGTTTTGACAGATACAAACTGCGTCTGTCGAGAGAGGCCTCTCCCAAGGACTCGTGCAATATGGCTGGGTGGAATCACAGTCTGTACTCGCTGTCTGAACCACTCTCATTTTCAAGGACTTTGAAGAAAGATTATAAACACTGGAGTTGGACCAAAAAAGAGGGATAGGTTTGGATGAAGATCAGACGTAATTACCCCTGTGGTAATTATTTCAACAATGGGGATTGGAGACTCAAATCCTTTCCTGTTTTGAGCGTTAATTGTTGGAAGGCAAGAGGGTATGACATGACTGCTAAAGTTTCCAGTCATCCAGGGCATTTCAAAATGGCAACAATGCAAGATCTGACATTGATTTGTTTACATATTTGACAGACGCTTTTATCCAAAGCGGCTGAAGGTTAAGGCCCTTGCCCCTGGACCCTTGGATTCAAACTCATAACCGATTGGTAGTCCAGAGCCTTAACAGCTAAGCCAGTGAGAACAACATTTATTTTAATCACCTGCAGGTACTTGACCAAGCTAACCAATTAAAAATAGTCTGACAGGGTAGTGGAGCTGGTATTCGGCCATCAACCTTCGAGTCAGTTTTGGGGTCTCCCCATCAGGGCACACCAGTAACACTTTCCCTTCACTTGCTTCCAGATTTAAAGCACTGATACTTTCCAACACTAATAATATTGCTCAAAGATTCACCAGAGTCTCTCACAGTCTGGGATTCACAGTCAGAACCGTAACCACACCACTGAGGAATGATTACACTTTGATAACTGTTAAAGATCAACGATGGGGTTCGAAGACACCAGTCTACTCATGGTCTCAGATTCTGAAACTTCCTGTTTTTAGAGTACATCATACCAAAGAGACGTTGAGTTCTGGATTGTGATTGGGTCGGAAGGTGTTGATTAATTTTCTATAACAGCAGTAGTACAGCTGCTGTCGTTTGTATAGCAACAGCTCATTCGCAGGGACGTGTACAGCAGACGCTCCACATAAACGGATTTTAGAACAATGTAGATATGATGAAGTTTTGTTAATAGTTACATTTGACGTTGCAGAACGTCCGTGAAACACGTCCTCACTTCTGTTATAGCAGTATAAACAGTCGTTCTTTCACTAGCCTGTCTTTTTTCCCCTCTTGAAGTAAGACAAAAATGCATCTTGTCATTTTTGTTACTGAGAAACCGCAGAGAAGCGTAAAAACCCCTCTGTCCTGAAGAGTTCGGAACACTGAAGACTGAAGACTGGAGACTCCTTCCATACATGTTAAATAAATGTCTCCTTTCAGAAATGACATAGCGTTAGGGACTAAATTATACACGTTAACTGTAGAGTTTAATATTTTAAAATTTCATATTAAATACTATCTTTCATTAGAGATAATAAATGGCCGTCAGCCTTGTTAAAACGTTGAAGGCTGTGCACATGAGTGAAGGCTGTCAGAAGCAGGCCGTGAGTTAATTTGCGCCGGGAGACTGTAAAATCATTTATAAAGGTCAGAATGCACAACACAACAGAAGGAAAACGTGCGGGAATTGCGCGGAGCTGTTTGGTTTAATCGCTCTAGACGGAGGCTGCTTTAATGTGTCTGCGGAAAGGTGATGAGAATCGAGACACATGGCAGCCTGTGTTAATTAAATCCCTCTCGCCCCGGTTTGGGTGACAGGTCTTACTTATGCTTTCACTCTGAGAGAAATGAACAACCCACAGATCAAACAAATCCATCTCTGCAGCGAGGCAGCTACCATTTAAGGCTTGATAAAAAGAGCAGGAAAGCACGGGCTAATCAAACTGACGTCGCTATCGTCTGACCGCAAACAAACTTCACAGCAATGAATCAACAGAATTTGAAAGTAAACAGATACTCTTAATTTGCAAAAGCACAAAAGTAAAAAGACAGTCGAAATCTTTTCAATCCCCCAAAATCCCACAGAGCATTGATTTCACTCATTATGTCTAATTAACACTCCTGTTCCACCGTGACTCCGGAGTAATCAGCTTGTTTGGAGACGCGACGGGTGTGGCCTTCCTCAATTATCACATCCAGAAAGCACAGACAGAAAAGCTTTGTGCACGTTACATGATTTTAGCCACAATTTTCGGCGACTCCTCGCTGCGTGGCCCCTGCTGCGACCGCACGTGAACGTGAACGTGAACATGAGCACCTCAGTGACACTATTTTCTCAGTCTGAGTAATTGTCTAAAGCCCCAGCATTTTCAAAAATGTTTGGTTTTCTGAATTGTTAGTGTGAACCCCTCTGCAGCTAGTTGGCAGTACAGCGATGAGAAACAGCCAGCGAGAGTCCGAGAGGAAATCAAATCTCCTGTCACGCGCAGCAGATCCCTGAATCCAGTTATCATTCGTGAGCAAATTGTACGTACAACAATAACTCACCTGTAAGAATTATTTGCCACTTCAAACCCAAATGTCATGTCAAATGTCATGAACAACAAAAATAAAAAACAAAATCGAAGCTCACAGTATAAAAACAACTCCTTATTTCTTCGCACTATACCTCCAGTTCTCTTTGCGGAACAGTCGATCCTCACTGCCTGCATCTCCCAAACCGATCCTTCCTCCACATTTTTCTGTTATTTCTCTTTTTTTACTTGTTTTCGTGCTTCGTTACAAGTCTCACGATAGACCACCGCAGCATTTATTTTCATGAGAAAGCAAGATGTGTGTGTTGTGAGCGTTTAGGCAGAGGTGAAAGATGGTGTAGCGTGTGTGTTCCTGGTCTGCGAACGATCGCTACGTCCACAAAACAGATTGCAATCGATAGAGGTGGTTTTATGTTAGCGGGTAAGCGTTTCTAAGCTTTTGAAAGTTGTCTAGTGTGCACTCGGGGTGTAAAGTAAGGAATAAAACACTTCTGGATGTGATGTTATAGGAAAATAACACCTTCAAGCGTTTTAATCCCCTTATACTAAGCAATTTTACTATATTTTACTATATTTATTAATCACAGAATGACATGTTGTGTCATTCTTAATTTAAAAAAAAAAATCGTTGTCATGTTGCTGTAGTATAAGAGGAATAAAACACTTGACTTCCGAGGTGGTAACAGTAACACCGCTTCATCACACCGCTCCGTCGTTGATTTATTTCCAATAACGGCGCAACACATTTGCATGACAAAACTCCAGCTGTACAAGCCCTGAGATAGATTGAATTAAGTATTAATTTTATTAAATAAAATCGTTTTTTTTTTTTGTACATGCAAGTCAGATATCACGTTAAACATTTCAAAAAAATGCTGTATTATTATCGTACTATGCTTAAAATACCATTTGTACGTTTGTAGATGATCTCACTTTGTCCTGAAGTCCATTATGGCTAGCAGAACTGTTATTTTGTTTACAAGCGCACCCTTCAGCGGTTCGTAACGACTCTCGTGCTCTCGCGGGTTCCGTACGTTCGTCCATGGCGGAGTAAATAAAGGCCGTGTTCCTGTGACAGAGCCGTACATCACGCCGGAGAGACGGGGAAGTTGGAGGGCGGATATGAAAGAGAGATAGCGCGCGAGAGGTGAGGGAGAACAGACACCGCCGGCCGGTATTGATTAAGTGCCTGTCGGCTGGGGGACTGAAGCTGAATATTTTGCCCAGCGAGAAAAAGTGTATTATTTTAAAGGTCACGGCTTGCATTACACCTCTTTCCTCCACAGCCGAGTCGGATAAACAGCATGTCGCTGGAACGCAGCCAAGAACAGCGCACCCCCTCCGTCAGGCTCTCCGCTCGTACATTTTTATTTACTCTTTACCGAACCGTGATGATGATGTGGAAAAAGACCACAAGGCCAAGGAGCCCGAGCAAACAAGCTGAGCAATTTATACTCATTTCAGTCTTATTTACACACGCATATTTTATTCAATTAAATTGTCGCGGGGTTGGCAGTAATAATTCATAATCCGGTAATTTATTCACGGGTCTCTTTTGACGAGTCTTAATGATGACGTGATTGATTTTATGTGTGGAAATCTTTTTCTCTGCATGCATTTGCTTTTTTTTTTGTTTTTGTTTGTTTGTTTGTTTTTTAACAGAAGCTAGCGTAATGTATTTTTATTTTAAAGCAGGATATTTGCACTCTGTTCGTCTACGTACGAAATTTCATTTTCGATTTCATCGATTAACACACGAACACTAATAAGCTCCCGTACCCGTGTCACGAGTCCTAGCGTGCAAGTTTTTCAATTAGATAATAATCAGAATAAAATGTTTCATTTTTGTCGTCAGTGGTATTTTTACGATTCCTGCTCCTTTAAAGGACGTTCTTTGAAAACGTCGATTGAAGGCGGCGTGACGGCGACGTGTTGCTCTGTGTTTCGGCCGAAGCGATAAACTTTGAGCGAAGAAATGATTGCAGAGAGAAAGCAGAAAATTATTGTTGTTATTTGTGTTATTCGTGTTATTTATTTGTTTTTTTTTTTCCCCTTAAATATTCTGAGGGCATTTATGAATTTGGCCACGCCCCCCTCAGGATGGTGTGTGTTCGCTCTTATGGGAATGAGTGTGATCAGGATGAAAATAACTCGGAATGACGTTTGGTGTGGAGTGCATTCCGGGAGTGTATTCCGAGTCTGTATTCCGAGTGTGTATTCCGAGTCTGTATTCCGAGTGTGTATTCGGAGCATACTGCTGCGGTGTGTGAAGATGGAGACCGATTTTGTACAGCGGGGTTCTGATTAGGCCCGTCATCCTGCCTGCTAGGCTACACTCGGCTCGGTAATTGGAGCTGGCGGGAGGTTGCAGCCTTCCTCTCTCGCTTTTTACTTTTCATCCCACTGCCATATCCACACACACACACACACATACACACACACACACACACTCTCTCACACACACACACACTCTCTCACACACACACACTCTCACACACACACACACACACACACACTCTCTCTCACACACACTCTCTCACACACACATACACACACACACACTCTCTCACACACACACAGAGAGAGAGAGTACATCGTTTAAAACCCTGTAGCGCTTCCCTACCTGTAATAAAGTGTAAGAACCTGCATGGGTTTAAAGCAGCGCTGCCCTGCAGCGAGACATCGTCCAGCTACACCTGCTACGTCCAGCTACATCTTGCTACACCTGCTACGTCCAGCTACATCCAGCTAAATCCTGCTACACCTGTTACGTCCAGCTACATCCAGCTAAATCCTGCTACACCTGTTACGTCCTGCTACATCCTGCTACACCTGCTACATCCTGCTATGTCCAGATGATTTTGATTTTTAAATGAAGTATTATTTTATCTAAAACAGGGTTTATGAAACTTTTTTGAAGCCATTTTAACTGTCAAAGTTTTAAATCTACAGCCCCCATTAGTACAGATTCAAACATTCAAACCAATAAATTATAAACTTTTTATTTATTTTATATGTACCGTAATATTTTGTTTATTTATCAGGCCTATAAATATTCTTGAATTATTTTTTTTTTTAAATAAAAATGTGTTCTATGGGTGGCAATATTTCAACTATGTATTATTATTAATAATAAAAAAAAAAAATCTAAAAGTCCAACAGGTTAAGGTGGGGTTTGTTTTCCGCCACGGAAATAAAAATGAAGGCGTCTTTTTGGCGTCTTGTGCGTCCTCTAAACCGTAAAAACAGTTCCTTCTGTTACTCGAGTCAGGATTTGCCGGATAACAGTTAAAAACTTTATTACTATTTTGCAGCATTGTTAGTCATTGTGCCGAATTTTAAATATAAATGACCCTCAGCGGCTTCTTGTTAGCTTTGAGGTTTAACTTCATCGTACGTTTGTTTAGTTTCAATCCTACGCTAGATGAAAAAACAGCTACAACAGAGCTAGCTTTTGTAACAAGCTGAAGAAGGTTTCGCTCGGTTAGCAAGCTTGCTACAGCGGCTTTTAGCATTTTATAATTTTGTAAACAGCTAGCTAGCACGTCGAATCCATATGATATATTAGGCGGTCTATAAAGTCGGAATGAAAAGTCTTTACGATTTTTTCGGAGCTTATGACAGAATTATGGGATTGAATTCTTCAGAAACTTGTCCACAACACGGCTCTCCTCACCTCATGCTGCACTTTATCTGGGAAAGAAATCCTGCCTGCCTCAGCAGCCCGCGCCTGAATATTATGGTTTATTATATAACCGATTTATCAGCAGGTTCTCGCTAAAGGAGTCTGTTTACAGATTAACAGCATTTCCTTTTGTCC
>JAKKZJ010000021.1:18574070-18585196 GCA_033441845.1 Pangasius mekongensis | reverse complement strand
CACACACACACACACACACACACACACACACACACACACACACAGACACACACACACACACACACACACACACACACTCAAAACAAAAGCAGGCCAAAGATTGACAGATCACTGTCTCATGATATCAGCCTCACTATGCTGTCTTTTTCACTGCCACCGTCTTTCTCAATAAGCCTCATTTGTACTCATTAAAAACATCTGAATATTCAAATTCAGTGAAACTAGGCTTGAAGAAGAAGCAACAACAACAAAATTAAAACAGAGACTTTGTGCTCCAGGCATGAAATCAGATTAGGTTTGTAATTTGACATCAGAAACGAAGACGACTCAGTTATCAGGATTCACGAACGCCGTACCATCTGCCGAAAATAAATGCTTATATTTGTACTTTTATAGTCAATTCCACTTGTTGTTCAAGCAGTTAACGTCATGAGAATGCTGTTGCTAGGCAACTGAGAAACTCGTACACTGAGCATAAGCTAGAGATGAATAAAGATATCAATTTAACGAGGTATCACGTCTTGTGTTCGGAGAATGGAAGTACACGGTAACCATGGAAGCCAGATAAAACAATCTGAAATCCCAACGTTTAACTCAGATCTGTTGGGAAATTACCAGGAAAATATATTGTACAGCTACAGTTACACTGTAATTACACTTAGCATCGCTTTCTAGCCAAACTTCCATTGGATACGCCGTGTTGAGAAACATCAAAATTGCGTTACAACTTTAGGAAGTAAGACATAATGAAAAAGTGGGGAATTATTTCATCAACATCGAACGATATTGAGCATTAGAATTCGATTGAAGTATGCTCGCGAATAGGAATCTTTTAGAATAATTTACACAATTTGTCTGATACTTCTATCCAAAGCTAGTGTCCAATCCGAGCACAGATCTGAATTTCCTCAAGGCTTCCAAGTCTCTGGCAGTCCTGAGATTTGAACACACAACCTTTGGCATGCTAGATCCGATCTCTAACCAATAAGAATCTGGCTAGCCTCCCAGCCTAGAAGTGTTGACCTTCTTCCTAATTTGACGTGAGTTTGTTTTAATTTTGCTTGACACCCATACCATTGCCTCGCCAGCACCTTCAGCTCCACCTCAGGACGTTCAGGTTCTCAGTCTGAGCTCCACCAGCATTAAGGTTAGTTGGGTTCCGCCTCCTGCTGCCAGCAGGCACGGCGCTATCGTTCGATACACCGTGAGCTACCAGGCGGTGAACGGCGAGGACACCGAGCGGCACGAAGTGACAGATATTGGAGCGGACGCCACCAGTGTTGTACTAGAGGGGTTGGGGAAGTGGACGGAGTATGTGGTGCGTGTGAGGGCTCACACTGACGTGGGGCCCGGGCCTGAGAGCGCTCCAGTACGCATCCGAACCAACGAGGATGGTACGTCTTTAAACTCTTGGCTGAAAGATGCCAAAAAAATTCCTGCTGGAATCTGAACCCCCACTTCCTGTTTCTGTCCTTTTTCATCTTAACTTTTGGGTGGTCACTGTCTTGTGAGGAAAAGTCCCCATTTTTAATCCTTTCTAGTCTTCTTACCTTTGCTCTTATCAAGCTCTAACCACACTAATATGTCTTCACTGGTTTCTGCCCTGTCTCTGCTAATATTTTCTTTAACCACAAGTATACTCATCAGCCAACGCATTATCAACTTTTAAAAATTTGTTTTAGAGTTTACTTTATTTGCTTGTGGTTACAAGTGCTTTGGGACTCTTTATTTTCACAAGAGGAGTTATTAAGAACCAGGAAAAACAATGTTTGGTGTAGGTGATTTTGCAAAACAATATTAAAAAAGCTATTGGCATAAACAGCAAAGCCTCAAGAAACTATTGCCAAACCCAGAACAAGTTCAGGAGCTCGTTGAATATTCTGAGTAGAAATTTGTTCTGAAACACCGATCCCTGTGAGACTTTGCGGAGCTGCTGATCCACCAGATCTCGAGCCTGCCGTCAGTCATGTGGTCAGTCAGTAATGAGCTGAGAGAGTATCCTCTTCATGTTCCAAAGCACAGGTTGCTATTGATATGCAATTGGCCACTATGGGCATTTCAAGAAGCATACTTTTATCACTCTAAGGCATTTCTTAGCATGCTGTTACTGAAGATGCAGCACATTTAAAAGCAAATGATACTAGAGTAGAGGTTCCTGAGTTAATGAGCATCTGGAGGGTGGATTACTCAGGGGTCAGCATTGGAAATCGAGGTGAATTCCGAGATAAGAGAACGATTGCTCTTTGTAGAGAGCGGTGGACTCTTGTTATGTCACATTATAGACTTCTTCATGGTAGGAGAGTGTAAGGTGGCTAATGCCACAATCTTGTCCTGATTTATGTTGCTGTAAACACAGTTCTTGTAGGAATAATTACTGCCAAACTTTGACTGGTCGATAATGTCAAATCCCACATCAATTTATCAGAGATACCGCTTGCTGATAAGGTGCATTGGAACCAAACGCAAGCAGGGGTTGGTAAGTCGGTAAAACAGGTCATGCAGTGCAATTCCTTACATGTCCTAGACATTATATTTCCATTCTTTTCTCTGGAGGATGGAATACATCCTTCAGGAAACATGGGATTGTGAGTGTCCGAGAGCCTTGAACAGGTGAGGTCAAGTAACTGTTATCCAACCATAAATGAGGGTTGGTCTACAACATGGATGAAAATTTATTCTAGCATTTTCCCAGGTTCAGCACTAGGCAACCGTGGAGGGTTTTGCTTCTTGTCCATTGGTTGCCCTTTGTGCTAGTTTCATGACCTGTTTTGCTAAATTGCTATGAGTCTGAAAGCCTCTAACATCTACCTCTACGATGTTTTGATGAAGTGCGAAGACGATCTGTCTGAGGAGAGCAGAGCCTTTTAGTCTAAGACGGGATATAAGCGTCTCCTCAAAAGACAACATGCGCTTTGTCTCTAAATAACAGGATTTGCTTCGCTCTCCTGGACACACTAGGCTTTTCTCCCACACGTAACCAAGCTCTCTTTCGCATGGTGCTGTAAGGCTGCCCCTCCTTTCCTCTGCCAGAAAACAGAGCTCTCTTTTTTTTCATCACCTTTTTTTTTTTTTTTTCCTTTACAGTTTATTTCTACCTCTTATTGATTCGCTTCCTCTTCTGGCTTCAGGACATCCCACTCTTCTACTCCACTCGTTTCTTTCCATCATTCCTTCATTTTCTGCTTTTTTTTCCACCTCCCTGTCCAGAACCTTTTTTTGGGTCATACTCATTTCTCTTCAAGTGTCTCTTTTTCTTTCTCACTTACCTTTTGTCACAAAAAAGAGCACTCCTCTTCCCGGATCCCACAAGGCCGCCTTCTGTAATTAATATAATTGAAGTTTCCCTACTGTAATTAACAAGTTTTCAACACATTTCCCCACACTGTTCACTGTCCTTAATTCCCCTCTCTCCCTTTGCAATGCTGAAATGAGTTTCCTTTATAACTTGTGAAAGTTTTGCTGGATCATCATATTACTTTTGTAAAGAGCTTGGAGAAAATGGGTAAAGTCTCCGATGTCTAAAAAATTGTCAGAATTGCCTCAAGATACCACATAAACAGAACAGCGCAGTACTTGTCGTGAGTGCGCTTTTTCTGGAAATACATTAAAGGACTTAACTAGCGTGCACGATGGTTGTATAGCGTAGTTGCGTAGCCGTCCAAGGTAACCATTTCAGGGTTAATTGCTAAAATTGGGAACATGTTAACAGCTTGTCTAAAATCCTAGTTATCTTGGCCAAGGATTCTGTAACTATCATGCTAAAAATAGCACGAATGTTTCAGTGCTTCTGAATTTCTTTCCAGTTTTATCATTATTATAATCATTTTCATATTACCTTATCTTAGCTTAATAGTCTTTATTTATATTTTTTGAATAAATAAATCAGTTTTTTCATATTTGGTGGTTTTTTTCATTTGAGTTGCTCTTTCATAAAAAAAAAAAAAAAAACTTTGGCTACTTTCAACTTCAAAGCGCGGAGCAGAAAAAAAAGAAGAAAGGCTTTGGGGAAAAAGAAACTAGGCGTATCCGTTTGCTCGAGAAACACAACGACTAAGATCCGTGCGTTCGTATGTATGTGTGTGTGTGTGTGTGTGTGTGTGTGTGAGAGAGAGAGAGAGAGTGTGTGGGCTTAAGGGAACATTAAAACATATACGCTACTTTGATGCTGAGCAACATAATAAATTTCTCTTTAGTATTGGTGCCCTGAGGTGCATGCTAATTTCTGTACTTTTTTTAGTGCCTTGCTTCTGAGATACGTGCTAAATTTCTCATTTTAAGTGCCTAGTGCGTCTAAGGGACATGTCATGCCGTTGTTTTGTTTTTTTTCTTTCCTCCTCCACCCTGAGCTACAAAATATGCTTTAATACCTGGTACCCTAAGGTACTTACATGGGATGCCTGGCACTGACGAGATAAAATTTTTTTTGATTTTACGTTTACGCTACCCTGGTGCATTTTGTTTTTACTCTCTTCATGGTACTTCCAGAAATTTTTCCTTCTGCGTTCTTGGTCTCCTAAAGCCTACTTCAAAGCCTACATTATTCTTATTTTTTTTCTTTCTCTGTTTCTCTTTCTCTGATAACCTCGGGGGTATTTATTTGTTTGTTTATTCATTTGGTTTTCCTTAAATGTATCTAGATTCTTTAATAAAAAAACGTAGGTGTTAAAATTTCCTACTGTAGCTCAGCGCTCAAGGTTTTGTCACAAGCTAAGCGATATGTTACGTTTCTTTTCTTTCTTTTTTTTTTTTTTTTTTTCCTCTAACATGCATATATCCATCTATTCTATTCTATTCTATTCACAGTGCCTGGAGCTCCTCCTCGTAAGTTGGAGGTCGAAGCTGTAAACTCGACGGCTATCCGTGTGACTTGGAAACCGCCGCTCTCGGGAAAACAGCACGGTCAGATCCGAGGATATCAGGTGATTTACTCCCGACTGGAGAACGGAGAACCACGAGGGCATCCGAACATCATGGACGTAGCGCTGCCTGAAGCCCAGGTAAGAACATCATCATCATCATCATCATCATCATCATCGTTATCATTTTATCACTCTTTATATTTCACCAGCAGGGGGCGCCGTCCGATATCACCATATTATCACATTATTTTCTACGGGATTCTACGTTTTTCTTGCAACTTGTATTGTTTTTTTTTGTTGTTGTTTTTTTTTTTTTAATGAAGCAAAACATTGGTGGCCTTTTTCGAGGACCTTTTTAGCTGCAGGCTTTAATACATATGCACTGCCTTGTTACTGTTTATAAATGTTATATATATATATATATATATATATTGTTACTTTGACTCATATTGCATTAAAATGAGGACGTTTGACAACAGCCTGAAGAAACGAGTGTGTGCCGAGGCGGAGGGAAGACAGTAATCCTTAAGAGGGATTTGGATTTTCATGAATATTTTAAAGCAGATCAGACTCTGGGGTTTTTTTTTTTTTTTTTTTTTTTTTTTTTAGCTGTCAGGAAATTCTCACACATGGGGATAACCTACACATCTTTCATGTATGTGCACCGGCACATTAGCATTCCTCTGCTTCAGATTAGCAGCTGTTGAATGCTCGATTGTGATTGGTCAGGAGACGAGGCGTCGAGGTTTTTTAATTATTATTATAGCTTTATTAACGACCTTGTTTGGGTTTATTTATTAGCGATTAAGAGGTCAGTTGGTTGCTGAACTGTTAGAATAAACATTAGAAATTTGCGCATATCAGTAAATTCCACTATTTTGCATTAGTGCTACATTCACTGTGTTGCTGTTTATTTATTTATTCATTTATTTATTTTTCAGCAGTCATTTTTAGCTGAAGACTATATTGTATCTCTTTGTCCCCTGTAGTAGTAGTTATTTGTTTATGTGGGCGTTTTAAGTGTGCTTTCTTTCTGAACAAGGCCAGACCTAGAGCCCACACACACACACACACACACACACACACACACACACACACACAGTGCCCTGGTTCCAGTGCTAAATTTAACCTAGCGGACGACTGAACACACGCAGCAGATCCGGCCACCTCACCATCTTAACGTCTCTGATGGAGCGACACGACCATCGCCTGCTTGTTCAGAATCTGTTTTGTTAGTATGTTAATGATGTGACAGAGTGACAGAGAGTGTGTGTGTGTGTGTGTGTGTGTGTGTGTGTGGGTTATATACAATATGTATAGTGCTGTAGGCGCTGCATTATGGATGTAACATCCCTTCTGCCCCGTGGAGGGAAAAACAAGCAAAGGAAAGACCCTCAGGCTTTTTCTTTGCATTGGAAGTTGCATCATTCAGGGGTGTGTGTGTGAGTGTGTGTGTGTGTGTGTGTGTGTGTGTGTGTGTGTGTGTGTCCGTCCCACGTTTCATTTCAGCCCTGAAATTCAAGCTACGCAAAAGACATGCGTCTAAACATCATTACAAATGTCTCACTATCATCAGACCAGTGTGGGCGTGTCCTAATTACATCTTATTCACTGTATAAGACACTATCTAGGCTCACTATTATCACTGCACTGTGGGCGTGTCCCAAACCACACTCTCTATAAAGTCTCACCTTCATTAGTGCACTGTGGGCGTGTCCCAAACCACACTCTCTATAAAGTCTCACCTTCATTAGTGCACTGTGGGCGTGTCCCATTTACATTTTATTCGCTATGTAGGAAACCATGTAGGCTCACCATTATCCAGTGCACTGTGGGCGTGTCCCAAACCACACACCCTGTTCACTGTGTAGGCTGTCATGGTTATTTTGTTCCCCTCTTGCAGTGCATTGTGGGATTTCATGTATGCACCAAGTTTTTTTTTTACTATGCTGACTGGCGATACCTGAACGGCCACTAAAATCGTGCACTAGATAGGGTGTAGGGATTAAGTTTCGCTCCCTGAAGTGAGCTTCACTTTGTCTTAGCTTCGAAGTGTGAATGACGTCGAGCACTTTCCTTTCCATGAGGTGTATCGGCTCTGATTTAGTGCGATTCAAGTTGGCTGTGTGTGTGTGTGTGTGTGTGTGTGTGTGTGTATGTGTGTCACCAGGCCGACAGTGTGTAGGGGTTAATGGGATTTCACACTCGGGGTAACACCGCAGGGGTTTGCGCTGAGAAAATGGGCTCTCGGTTCGCGGAGGATTGGCTGTCCCTCAGCGCAGAACAAAAAGTTTGTGAAGTGTGTGTGTCGCTTCTGAGAATAAATGAAATGTGTGTGTGAAATTCAGAGTTCGGAGTGTGTGTCCTGATCAAATGTGTGTGTGTGTGTGTGTGTGAAGGTAGGTGTTCAGGATGTGTGTTAGTCCCGGATAATGTTTTGTTAAGAGGAAGTAAGTGATTTAATAAATCTGTAATGTGTGTTTGTAGCTGTAGCTTGTAGAAATTATTTTAGCCCCGCCCCCTCACGTCTCTAGAGCCATCTACCTGTCTCCGCCCCTCTGTCCATATGATCTCCTAGGCCCCGCCCCCTTAGTTTTCTGGAGCGATTTACCTAGCCCTGATCCATTTCTCTGGAACAACATTGCCCTGTCCACTTAGCAACGCTTTTTTTCACCTGCCATTCACCTGACTCCGCCTCCACCTGGCTGCACCTCTTCAGCTTTCTGGTACCTTGTCCCCTCAGCTCTCTACAGCCACACATGTAGCCCCGCCCCTCAGCTCTTCAGAGCCACCCACCTGGCCCCACCCTTCTTTAATGTTCTCTACCTGGTCCTGCCCCCTCAACTCTTTACTGATGTCCACATGGCTCTTATCTCTCTGGTACGATCCACCAGACCACGCCCCTTTACCTCTCTGGGGCCACCTGGTCATTTTTGTTTATTGACATTTTCATGACTCTGCCTCGTCAGTTCTTTAACGTGATCCACCTTTCCCTGCTCTCATACTTTAGCCCCGCCCTCTTAATTTTACAGACATTATCCAGGCCTCGCCTCTAGCTTTCCAGACCCACCTATTTAGCCCCGCCCCTTTGGTTTCTTACATATCTCCACCTGGCCACACCCCCTAAGCTACCAGGAGTACCTGCCCAGATTCAAACTGTTGTTTGTTTGTTTGTTTGTTTTGCCTTCTTTTAAAGGACTTTAAAGGTCTTACCATCGTTTCATGTGTCATAAACTTGTGAAATAAAATGGTAACAAAGCAGTGCATTGTATAAAGAGGAACCTTTGAGGCCACCACCGAGAACTGTGTTTATTTTCCCATTCTTCACTAATATGAGTGTTCTGATTGGCTGAAAGCCATAGAGATGATGACACTAATATCCCGGTGGTCATTAGGAGTGCGTATGTGTTACTGTTTCATTATAACGTACGTTGTGGGTCACTGAGATTCGACTGCAGTGTGTTAGTTATTGTGTTACTGTGTTCTCAGGTAAGTGATGAAGGTTCCTCGTGATGTTCTTGTTCATGATGCCATCTTCCCTTGTCCCTGTACACACTCAGTGAACACTTAATCACGTCTTGGTGTACCATATACGCCACTGTGTAGGTGCACAGTTACTCAGGCCAGCCATTTTGTTGCGCTGCACAAAAGTATTGGCACCCCCTCTACCGATTGATTCCGTATAAATGGACCAACATTGAGCCGATATGAATCATAAATTCATAGACTGATGTTTTGGATGACTGGGTATCTAATTAAATAGGCTTAAAAAAAAAAAAAAAGTAGTAGCTAACGCAATCTAACTTCAGTTAGTGGATTAATGAGAGAGTACTTCAATTCATGAGAAGAGGACGATTCTGCGTAGTCCTTATTGTAGAATATCGCATTTGCTTAACGCTTTACATTTTGCTGTATTTTGCTCACATTCGTTGCTGTTTATCAAAGTTATAGAAAGTTATAGGTTCGAGAATGAGTAGCGCAAGCTGCTGATAGGATTTAAACCACAGTAAGGTGTTTTTACTTTCTCTGTTTGGGGAAACTTTAATAGGCATCGTGACAAAGCAGCTTTACGGAACAACCAGATGTAGATTATGATCACTAATGAACAAACCAGAGGCGACAGCGGTGAGGAAAAACTCCCTAAGGAAGAAACTTTCAGAGGAACCAGACTCAAAAAGGAACCCATCCTCTTCTACAGAAGAGTAAAGACAAACTTTACATACTAAGTGTACTGTGCTGTGAATAAAAGCCCTGAGATGATTACAGCAGTGAACAGTATCCAGTTCATACCCGCAGAATGATGTATGTGGAACGCAGGCGCCACAAAATGGCCACTGAGTGTGTATAATGTATACATTCCCTCTCTCTTTCTCCAACATTCTCAGTTTTACCATAATGATGTCTTACCTGATGTTATTTCTACATCCTCCCTCTCTCTCCCTCTCTCCCTCTCTCTCTCTCTCTCTCTGTGCATGTCATCATTCTCATCATTAATTCTCACTTTTCATCAGTAGTAGTACCGACTGAAAAGTAGCCATGCTTTTTTTTCCTTCCATCAGTAGTGCCTTTTATTCACTCGTTCTCCCTCCTCCCTTCCCTCCCGTGTGTGTGTGTGTGTGTGTGTGTATGTGTGTCACTTCTCTGCTCAGTGGAACATTGAGGACACCACCGAATATGTGAGTAACCTGAGTGTGAGCCGGGGTGTGCGGCGTCGGGACACGCTGTGTGTTCTTGCTTCCTTGTGTGCATGTGTGTGTGTGTGTGTGTGTGTGTGTGTTTGGCGTGTTTCCTCTTTTTGCCTTTGACTGGGAACTAACACACCTCTCCGTTAGGGCGGGGTCAACGGTTCAAGTGTGCGCGCGCTTACAAACAGAATGAACGTGATACCCGAAGTGACATTTGAAGCGAGTCTTATCTTTTATACACACACAACATACACAATATGCACAAAAACACATCATTATACAGCAATGTTTAAACCTTGAAAAGAACAATTTTCCCATACGGAACATTACTGTATTTACTGGACTAGCGCACCTACCGTAAACACTGTAGTAAATGGACATTTATGGGATCTGGAAGTCCATTGAACACAACAAAAAAGCTGCAGATGTGTAAAGGTTTTACATTAATATAGAAAGTCCGGAATTAAAATTGTGAGACATAACTGATTACGTAATATTTACCTAATAATGTTACTAAATAATTTTCTTAAACGTGCTAGGTTAAAGTTGAACAAAGTACCCGAAGCGAAGTCTTTCCACATTCCCGTGTCCTTTCCGGAATTTTCACCAGCTTTTGGCTTTGTTTGTTCCTGAAACGAGTAGCTTGGATATCAGACGTGAAATCAATACGTACTCGTGTTAAAGAAAAAGTCATTGGAAATGATTTTACTCAACAATTCTTTAGACTAGATTTTTCGCACTTTGATCAATTTTTTTTTAAATTTTGAAAAATAATCATTTGAGGACAGAACGGCAGTGAAAAAGTAAGTCTTCTTAGCGAACGAATATGAGGAGATTTACGAAATGTTAAAGAAAAAAAATATTAAATATTTTATTGAAAATTTGTCTGTTTCTTTTATAGAATTAATATAGAAGTTTTTTAAGTCTTCTTAAGTCTAAACTTAAGTCTTTTAAGAAGAATTTTATAGAAATTAATAGAATTTACAGCAAGCCATTTCAACTTTTAATGGTAGAAGCGTAAAGATTTATAATTATATTTTTTAGCAGTAAGAATTTTACTTTTACTAGTCTACTAGTTTACTAGAATTTGTATCGAAGATAGCTATAATTCAATTTTGACTAGTCATAAATTTACACTAGTAAAATTGTAGTTACGGATATCCGTAATTCCATTTTTACTAGGAGAAATTCATGTTTTAGATGTGTGTAATATTTAGATCTCTAAAAAGTCATTGTAGATTTCTGAAATTCATTTAAGTCAGAACTAAAATATGGACATGTGGACCCGGGGAACGCGTCCCTTCAGCTCCAGTATATAATATTATAATTAGGTTAATGCGCTGTGTCACTCTGCGGTACGCGGCTACAGGATGGTGCAGATGCTAGAGGACGAATCCCGCCTTGTAGTCCAGAAAAGATGGGGTGTGTGTGTGTGTGTGTGTGTGTGTGTGTGTTAGTGGTTATGTAATACAAGCTGGGTCAGAACACGACATACTCGTCTCTCTTCTCCTCTGGAAGTGTTTGAGCTTCTGGTAGAAAATCCTCTTAGCGCTGAGACTCGGTGGCGGAGGAGAAAAGAGGG
>JAKKZJ010000021.1:18455666-18480666 GCA_033441845.1 Pangasius mekongensis | reverse complement strand
TTCGGTAACGAGCGGAGCAGTTCCAGATCACACAGCGGCTTTTGAATTTCAGAGGAATGCGACTGAAGTCCTCGAGAGAGCCTTAAGATATTAAAACAAGAAAAACGACAGACTTGTCCTCACAAATCTTCACTCGCTATAGTCACTATTCTAACTGTACTGTAAGCTTTGCTCTGCAGTTTATTTTGCTCATACTGACTGTGAAAAGTTTATCCATAGCATTAATCTGGCTAGTGAAATATTCTACCGGATCGCTTCTCGGCCGATGTGCGTAGTGCGGCAGGTGGCGGGATTCGGAAGTGCGTGCTGTAGTACTGGTATCGTGTCGCATCGCAGCACCGTGAAGCCCGTTACGTTTAAACACGCGTTTTGCGAACATCGATAAGCAGTAAGGTGTGTTTCTTTTTCTACTTCTAATCCGCAAGGAAACTATGAATTTTTTTTTTTTTAAAAAAAAGCAAGTAACAGCGTGGAAAGAGCACGGAAACCTGCGAGTCACACTTGCCCGGGATGTCCGTCCGTGATGTGGCATTTTTGTAGCAATTTTGACGTTTCGCGTAACAAACTTCGAAAACGAAGTTCACAGTTCGAGTTCTACATCTATTTACGACTATATTAACGTGAACTTGACCAGCATCCAATCACCGCTCGTAAGAATTCCTTCACTCAAGAAGAAGAATTTGTGCAAATATCCCCTGAGAGGAGAGGGAAATAAATAAATAAATAAATAAAATCTTGCATGCGAATCCTTTGAGTAAAGACTGGATCGGATCCAGGAGCTAATTCACCGGCTCCTGCAGCAGCACCGTGTCTGTGGAAAAGCGTTTTTTTCCGAAACTCCTTATTGTTTATGGTTGTTATGATATACGGATTTCCAGACACAGAGCGAATGCATTAAAAGCAGGATAATTCGGCTAGCAACGGAATCAAAATAATGGGAAACGATTCATTTCCGAGTTCCCGCTATTTTCGCGCTTTTGATCATCTCGGCGCTCGGGTGCCGTATCCCGTTCAAACCGGACACTTGAGTACATCGTATACGTTTGTTGGCATGGGCTGGGATTTCCTGCTAACGTTCAATAGATAAATCTGCAGGATGAATTATAGCGCGTGTTCACTGTGTAATCTACTGTAAAGATAGAAGGTGTTTTTTTTTTTTTTAGGAAGCTCTAGCTTTATCTTCTCCCTCGCTTATTTTCTAGGATCAAATTCTGGGTTACTGTTTAATTTATATCTCAGATTAGTTTTGATGGTTGTTCTTTTATCTTCTGACAGTTCTCACCATTTGGCTTTGTTTGTTTAAAAAAAAAAAAGGAAAAAAAAAAAAAGATGTATTTATATCTTTTGATTTTGCGAATCGCGTTTTTGTTCCCTTCCAGTTTTCTACTCTTTTTACTCTGTCCATAGTTAGGAATGAATATTGGCAGTTTAAAGAAAAAACAAAAAAAACAAAACAAAATGGATGCACTTACAGACCGTTTCTCCTCCGTCCCCCTGAATTCATTGTGTGTAATTAGTAAAACAAGGAAATCTTTCTTGAATAATGTCTCTGTTTAGAGACTTCCTGGTTCTAGTAATTGTAAACTCACGACTGCTTCCTTTCCTCATTAAAGCAGCTTGATTTGGATCCTTTGTTGTCATTTTTATTTCATGTCTTTCATTTTGTGCAGCTTAAGTAAGGAGTAAAACGCTCTGTGTCGTACTGCTGTGGGAAAATAATCAACGGCGAGGTGGTGTGATGACTCGTCGTTACCGCCCTGAAGTTGATTACTTTCCTATAACGGCATGTCCTCAGGTGTTTTGTTCCTCTTTTCACACAGCGGTACGATTTTTTTTAAATTTATTAAAGGAACAAAACATTGTACTTCTTTATATAGTTTACAGCTACATTTAATGTTCTGTGAAACGAGTTCGTTCCTGTTCTCACTTACGCTATAGCAGCTATAAACAGTCATTCCCTCACCAGCCTCTCTTAATAAGATGAAAAAAATGCAGCGTCATCTTACAGAGAATCCGCAAAGGAGCGTAAACTCCTCTGTCCATAAACGTTCAATAAACTTCGCCGTAATTTAAGAAAACTTCATCGTGTCAACGATTTTTAAAATCCGTTTATAATGAGTATTCGCTGTACACGTCCCTGTGAATGAGCTGTTACTATAGAAACGATAACGCATTAGAACGAGCGCATTAATATAAACCTGCGCTGCGCTACTGTCAGAGCTGCTGCTGTTCTGACCAATCAGAGTCCAGAATTCAGTAACGCAGCAGTATGAAGTGTGATCGTTTTCAGAATCGGGAGCCTCAAGGACACGTGAGAGATTTTATCACACTTATTTTTTACGCTTGAAAACCCACACGAGTTTTTGTAGGTTGTGATGGTCAGAGAGGTGATTGGACGGATGATGGAGGAAATGGTCAACGATGGAGCGAGGAGAAAAGCCGAAAGAGAAGTGCCGTACCCTGGACTGACAGACTCCGGAGGTGGGGAGTAATAAATGACAAATATTTTATTTTACTCTACTTCAGCCTGTAATTTTTTATTTTTTTTTTTAACTACACTTTCAGACATCACTTCATTTCTCAATAATCATCCATTTGTACGGTTAAGTCATAAGGTAAGTCATAAGGTGATGTTTTTAAGCATCAGACAGCTTCAGGTACAGAAATTCCATAATCTAAGTACACTTTGTATTCATCACAGCAACTAGCTATTAGCATTCAGTTAGACTCATCATGCTAGCTAACATTTGCAAGAGAAGGAAGAACGCTGCTGTTATGTTTCCACACGTTCCTTGTTTTCTCAGCAGCACTAATTTACCCTCAGGAACTACAAACTGTGAGTGATTTGAAATCTTTTTCTTTCGTAAGTCTTTCTTCTGCTTCTCCTTTCATAGTGTTAAGGAAATTTACAAGTTTACACTTTTCTAACATCAAGTCATTTTCGTGAAGAATTTGAAGCTGTACTTCAACCTTTGCGCTTTTGTTTGATTAAATATTTTGAGTTAGCGTTGCCACTCTGGACAGTCCAGTTTTCAGGGCTCTGTGTCTGGGTATCTGGGTATATATTTTTTTCTTTTATGAACGTTCTCCTGAATTACGAGGAGAAGGAAAAACAAAGTGATGTCGTGTGTCGCAAAAATCCCTAGGATGAAAAATGTCACAGAGTCCTGATGCAGAAATCTGCATCAGACTGGTGCGATATTGATTTTTCTCTGCTCGTGATTTACCGTTTAAAAAAAAAACAAGATAAACAATTTACTTGTCCAAGACTGATTAAACAAGTATTTCCATCATTTAAGGAGATTAGGGGACGGCGTAACAGTATTATGAGCTGTGCGGTCGGGAACTGCTTGTTGGCAGTGGCGACTGAGAAAACTCCTGAGTGGCGCAACAGAAAAGTGTTCACGGCAGGTTCACCCAGGCAACCATGGCTGGGAGTCCAAGACAGCAAAACTGGCCATGATATCTTGGTAGGAGGGGCTTACTCTTTCTCTGTCCTGTCAATCATGGGTGTCTGTGAGCTCATGCATGCAGAAGAGGGCGGATAGCGCTTTCCACATCATGTCGGCCCTTTCGAAATGATGCAGTCGGTGGCTTCATGTGTCTCAGAGGAAGCACACGTTAGCTCTCGTATGATAGAGGAGAGCTGACTGCTGGGTAAGAATTAGCCAGAATAAATTATGGAGGAAAAAAACACCTCTTTTGCAGCTTAGTAGTCTAACCACCACATGACAGAATGGGGGGGGGGACCCTCGCTGTAGTTAATCACTTTCTAATTATCATCGTTAACGTTATGTGTAAAGTGCTACATCAGTCCCTTCGTCGTAGGCCTATTTCATCTATTTTGGTCACATAAATATAGTTACCAGATGTTAAATACATGTCTAATGTTAGCTAAGCAAAACACACATTGATAGATTTTATTTCATATTAATAAACTCGAAACATGCTCTATTTACCGTGACGGAAAGCGAGAGCTGCCCTCGGGTCCAGCCGAGAGCATGTGAGATTTGGGGGGGGGGAGTGGGCGGGGCTTCCAGGTGGTGATGGTTAATACCGGAGAGTTCAAAACATCTGAGCAATTCATGTTACGTTGTTGTTGAATTGCGGTGTTCCTGGACAAAACCCATAAAGGTTTGCAGCTCTGATGCTGTATAGTCTGAGTAAACGTCACTGCATAGCGTTATATCGCACAAGCCTAACCTGAGTTCAGTGCTGACTTCTACAATCTTGTTTTGGAGAATAAACGTTAGAAACACTAAGGATGTATCTAATGGAATGTAATGTGTTTTGGCGCTTGGTGGAGTCTGGTTTGAACACACTGTACTTCCAGGCTTTATGTTATCAGTAATCTTTCTAAACAGTGTTGTCCTCCATGTCCTTCCTGAAAGCTCATTCATAACAGATAACAAACATGGGTCTGGAGCTGGACTGCTCTCTGTCATGTCTAATCATACTTCTTCATAATTTCCTGGGAGGTCTCGACGTTGAGCTTTGTGTTGAAACCCAGGTTTTTCAGAATTTCCTGAGGATTGCATACAAAGTGAATGTTGCATGAGTGTGTTTGGGAGGAGTGAAGGTTCCTGAAAAGGCCACGTCCCCAATCACCAAACAGTAACCTCCAGAAGCTGTCTTCTAGGCTGGAGGAAGGGGGGACGATTAGCGATGAATAACAATAATAGTCTGGAGAGCAGTGACCTCCAGTAAAGCTCTGGCGTGTTAATAAACGGGATTTAACGTGCTCCGACGTTACGAACGCCTCCTTAACGCAAACCTGTCATCTTGTACACAAGTATAGTTATAATAATGGGAAGAATAATAATGTTTTTGCTTTCGTCGTCTATCTGAGGTTTGTTTAATGAGGAGGTAACTTCCCTAACGTTATATTTAACATCAATTACTCATTCAATTGGTCATTTAGGCGTGGTGTAACAGCTCGTCTCTGCTAGACTGCGACTCCTATATAATAAATAAATCAACAAGAACAACTCGCTTGACAAGTGTCTGAGTTCGGTTGTGTGTGCGTGTGTGCGTGTGTGCGTGTGTGTGTGGACGTGGTGGTATTTATTTATATTTTCAGTTTTCACTTGAAATTCAGTCGTTAGCTTTTAGTTTTGGTTCATTTCTATTCGTTTTTATTTCTTTATATTGTAACGAGTGTAGTTTTAGTTACGAAGTCAGATTAAAAGTCGGCAAAGGAACAACATGAAGCCACGCGACTGTTCGGACAAAAACTGAAAACAAAATCAATTCATTAAACTCTGATTTTTTTTAAAAATTATTTTAGGAGGCAATGTTTCATAGTTTCAGTTTAACAATATTAATTTAGCAGCAGTAGGTTTTACTTTACTTTGGCAGTATTTCTAGTTTTTTTTGTTCAGTTGTAGTTTTGGATCTTTTCTATTGTATATTAGTTCAGTTAACTTAGGATTTATAGGCTTTAGCCTTTTAATTTATTTCTAGTTTTGAATTATATCATTTTTGTACCTTGTTTACTTCGGGTTCAATCTGGTTCAGTTCAGCAATTAATTTTTTTTTTTTAATTTATTTATTTTTTTGTAGTTTTGGATTAAATCTATTTTCTATACTATGTTTATTTCAGTCAGTTTAGCTTAGAAATATTTCAACTTTTTGTTTAGTTTTGAATTATGTATTTAATTTTTGCATGTTTCATTTCAGTGAGTTTATCAACCAGATTAATTTTACTTGAGAAATATTTCTAGTTGTTTTTTTTTATTTTTTTATTTTTTTATTTTTGTATCTTATTTCACTTTAGCAACAGGTTTTTGTTTCATTTAGCACGATTCCTAGTTTTTGCTTAGTCGTCATTTTGGAGATATATATATATATATATATATATATATATATATATATATATATATATATATATTATTATTTTTTTTTTTTTTTTTTTTTTTACTGCATATTGTTTGTTAGTGTAGCAACAGGATTTATCTTAGTTTAGAAATATTTCAAATTAATTTTTTTCAAGTTTTTAATTTAATTTGAGTTTTAAATTATACATTTATATTTTACATAATTGATATTTTTTGTACATTATGTTTATTTCTGTTAGTTTCTAGTTTAATTTTTTTTCAGTTTTGGATTAAATCTTTTTTTTATATATATATTGTTTATTACAGTTAATTTAGCAACAGGTTTTAGTTTAGCTTATAAATATTTTTTTGTTCCCCATTATTTCTGTATATTTCTGTTAGTTTAGCAATAGGTTTTATTTTAGTTTCTAATTATTAAGTTTTATTTATTTTTATTTTTATTTTTATTTATTATTAAGTAGTTTTTTTTATTTTTTGTTCATTATTGTATTTCGTTTATCACCAGGTTTTATTTTAGTTTATCAACGTTTTGAGTTTTAGTTTAATTTAAGTTTCTGGATTTTTTTTGTATGTTATTTTATTACAGTTAATTTAGCAATATGTTTTAGTTTAGATTAGGAATATTTCTAGATTTTGTTTAGTTGTAGTTTTAAGTTATATTTTGTCTGTTATTTTATTTAGTTTATCAACAGGTTTTAATTTAGTGGTGTTTTGAGGTGTAGTTTAGTTGAAGTTTTGGATTTTTGTCTGTTTTATTTCAGTGTTTCTAGTTTTTGTTTGTTTTGTTTTTAGTATATTATTTTTCATTAGTTTAAGAAGCTATATTTCTTAGGTTTTGGTTTTGTCTGTAGTTTTAATGTTTTAATGTTTAGTTATGTTATTTTTGTAATTTGTTGTCTTAGTTTTAGTAACCTTGGCATCATAAACATGTTGCATTTCACACGTGCCCGGGGTTTTTAGTGAAACCTGCTGCGTCTTGTTGTGAGTGAAGGTGACCCGGGTTGTTGGTGTGTGTCCAGGCTGTGTTCACATGACTCTCAGCTCTCACCATGTCCTACTTAAACTGGAGTCGAGCCCAGCTGACCCCACACACACACACACACACACACACACACACACACACACACACACACACACATCCTGGTTTAGGTTACACACCTCGCTTTGCTGCACCATTCAATGGGAAAAGCAGAGTACAGAGAGCTTTAATCCCGTTTGTGTGGTCAGTTCAGCTACGGAGGAGTGAAGGACCACAGGGTAGCTTGCCTTCTCTGTCAGACAGAGAGAATACCTCTGCATCTGGCCAGCTGTTGGGTTTCGGCCTCGCTTTTTATCCTCCGTACTTCACCCGATGCTTCAGAGCCCCTGACAGAAATGCCAGTGTTGCAACTGAACTAGCTTTTTTTTTTTTTTTAACTCCCCCCAAAAAAATCCTCCTGCCAGCTTCTGTACGAGCCTCTGTGTGATGTGATGAAAGAAAAATGCTCCGTCTCGGCCAGAAATATGAAGAACTTTGCCTTTTTCAGTCTCCTTGGAGTTTTACTTAGCCAAAGCTCTTCTCAGGGAAGAAAGGATTATATGATTGGTTATGAAAAAATATCTATTGGAAACGATTGTGATCCTTTCTGGCTTTTACTACAGCAATCAGACGTCCTCTCCCCCCCCCCACGCCCCCCAGACGCGTCTTCATGTCTTTTACGGTCTAATATATCAAACTCCGTCTGAAAGATCGTCTGAAAAAAATAATAATAATAATAAGCACGAAAGAATAAGAATGCCTGAATAAAAATAGAAATTTACACACGTTTAGAGAAATAAAAGAGTGGGAATGCAGCATGTAGGAAACTAAACTTCTAAATAAAGACATTAATTTTTTAAAAGCTCGTGTAAAAGAAGGTTTACACACAATTATGAAGGCGCAAAGTGACAAGATACTTTAGATTATAATATAACTAATGTTAAATGGAGTTTATTTTTTTTTGGTTCGTGTGTTTTTTGTTTTGTTTTTTTTTTTTCCCCTTTTAAACCTAAACTATCACCTATTAGTAGTAATAAAGCTTCATTACTTCGGACGCACGTGTTTGGAATGAGTTTTTCTGGTTCAGTTCAGAGCAGACGTTTCCAGTCTCGGTAGTAAATCACCTTTGAGATGATTTATGATCTTCTGGTTTTTAGGTGCTTTCCTTCCAGAATTAAACTGTGCTGAGGCAGGTCACGTTGGCATCACGCTACATAAAATTACTTGGAATTTGCTGTCGGTGTTTTTCAGTATCAGTCTATTTACTGAACTGAAATTCCTCAGAGTTCCTTCAGCGCTTCACTTCCTACTAAACCGTTGGGTTTTTACGTTTCGTCCCCGAGTCGTGGTCTTCACGCTGCTGCCGCTTGGGGAATAGAAGCCGCTCAGAGGATCACATGTGCTGGTCAGATGACCCTGCAGGGGTTTTAAGTCCTTCCTCTACATACAATGACCTAACTGTACTTCTCTTTTCAATATCTTGTCATAGACAGGCCTTGCTTCTTAGGGTGGAAAGAAAAGACGTCTTTGTTCGACAGTTAAAGGTGTAGTCAGGAGTTAGCCGTCAGAAGGTTTCTGCAGGTTCATTTAAAGTTGGTGGAAAGTACAGTCCTTCTTCAGGGTGTTGTTAGAGATGGGCTTTAGTTAGCTAATATTCATGATGAATAAAATCTTGATGTATAAATGTATGTAAAAAAAAAAAAAAAAAAAAGTATGTAAAAATGACACTGAAATTCGTCTTTAATTGCGTCCACTCGCACGTAACTATCCGGCTCGCTAATGTATTTATAACGAAAGGAGGAATTGGGTCACTTCTAAATCTTACATAATTAGGTCATATTGTAGAGATTGTTCCTTAGATAAATTTTTTTTTTTTTAAAGTTCCACTGAAATGAGTGAACTGATTTAGTTGTTGATTTGAGTTGTTTTAGTGTGTTGATGTATTTCCTTCTGAAACAGGAAGTCAGATGTGATGGCATGTTGAAACTCTGGGCTGATCTACACAACAGATAATAGCATTCAAGATACACCAAAACAAACATGCTGGTAGCTTTTGATAAATATGGACTCTTTTTGTGGAGCTGTGGAGGATTTCTCACCTCCATCTTCACCTACACCTGTCCACTTTAACCACGACGACTTTAATCCCAGACGATGATGTGCCGTGTGTTTTTGGAGTTATGGCGTAGGTGTTTTGAGCTGAGGTTGAGCATCAGTGGAGCCGATGGTGACGTAGGATCGTCATCTGACGCGTATGAGTGGTGGATGAAATGATATTACTGACTCTTGGTGATGAAGACAGTGTGTGAAGACAGAATCACTTTCTCCATCAGTCTGAGGTAGCGACATTCCAGCGTTGAACAACCCAATGCTGGTAAAAACAACTCCTCTGAAACTACAACTCGCTCAAACTCCGCCCTCTTCCGAATACGAATGTTTACTGCTAATGAGCTGGTACTGTAGCGCAAGACATGCCCCTGGGGGTGGGACATGTAGACGTTGTAGAGAACGTTTAATTGGATGAACACAAGGCTAGTGCAGGATGAGTCATGAGAAAATATGATCATTTTCCAGGACATGACAAACTATAAAATAAATGTTTTTATTTATTTAGATGTGCTATCTTGATGGTGTTTACTGTAATCTGTGTTGTCTGTACATTTGTCCATCTGTGTGTTTATTATACTGCTGCAGATTTCCCTCAGGGATCAATAAACTTGTCTGTCTGTAAATCTGTAAATCAAGGTGAAAATACACTGTAATAAAGTGAATGATATTATTAAATAAATTCATGCTGTACCAATTCCCATCATTACCACCTAAATCTCTTTTGGACATCATACTGAAAATCAGTCCACGTTCTAAGAATGTCAGGTATTTTATACTCCCTACTCCTCTCTGATGAGTTCAAACCTTTAAGCACACAATCATTCATCTTAAAATTTATGTTGGCTAAAATGAAACCAGGCGTTGATCCAGTGTGTGGAAGGATTAGGGCGGAGCCAAGTTCTCTCTCTCTCTCTCTCTCTCTCTCTCTCTCTCTCTCTCTCTCTCTCTCTCTCTCTCTCTCACACGCTTTGGTCATGTTCAAAATGAAGGAACTTCTGTGCTTTTTATTTATTTATTTTTTAATTAATTAAATACTAAGGGGTGATAACTGAGCCCACTTCTGCCACTGAAACATTTGGAGCAGTCCCAGAGGAATGTCTGCTCAACCCATGTTAGTGTTCGCTGAAATCTTATTAAAGCGAGTTGTAATTAAATAGAAAGATAAATGTCCTACAAAAATTTGTGCGGGAAAAATGTGACCAGATCTGGCAACCGGTTTTGATATAAATATCTCAACCCTATGAATGTCTTACTTTTATTATATAGCACTTCAGTCATGTGGGATTTTTTTATTCCTTAGACATGAATTTGTTTATACGTTAATATATTAAAGGCTTTCGCAACATTTAAATACATGTTCAGACCGTCTTTTCCTGATTTGGCACGTACGATGCTACTCTTGCTGTTCTCTGGAGCGCCGCGTTAATGAATATATCACTCCCAGCCCTGAGGGTCTACGGGGCTTTTGGGAATTCGCTCATCTGAAGCGTATGACTCTCTGACGTCACCGCTTTAGCAGACTCGCTGCCACAGATGTGGCTGTTAGAGGGGATGTAGAACCAGACAGCTCTCTCTGTGCATAAACGACAGCCGTTTGTGTGGCACGAAATTTTCCATTGTGCTGTTGTGGAACTACTAGCTGTCTCGGAACTGCAAAAACCATCTGATTAAACTGTTCGATGCGTGACTCTGTGTTTGATTTAGCGTCCAAACTTGGTCATGTGCACAGAAAGTACTTATAAATGTGGGAAAGCATAGGCATTAACACTTAATGTTTTTTGGTTGGTTGTTTGGTTTGCATACAGTAACAAAAGCTTGGAGCAGTTTTCTTCATGCAAATGAGCGATGGTGTGCCATACAGTATGCCAATCTGAACTTTTAGACGTCAACTAGTAAATTTCCACAGGGCAGAGCTGTAACCTGATATTCAGGCAGGCATCTGAATGAGGGAGGAAAAAAAAAAAAAAGCATGGAAAGTGCTTATCCAGCAGCTCGGAGTGTGCGTTAGGGCTAATAAACGTATAAGCAATTTTCTCATAGTCCAACACATTAATCTGTCTGTCTGTCTGTCTGTCTATCTATCTATCTATCTATCTATCTATCTATCTATTAGAAAGGCCTCTTGTTTATTTCACGCCTTTACACATTTACCCCTTCCATTAAAAGGTTTTAAAAACATATAAACTATATCCCTGATTTCTGAAACCCACACATCCATGTTTACTCTTTGTCGACTTCAGAAGAGTGAAATGAGTCTGCGAGGCGGGTTGGAGAGCTATGTGGCGTCTCGCTGGCAAGCTAACGTCTGCAGAATGCTCTCTTATAATCTGCCCAGGAGTTGAAGGAGCTATTTCCTGGCACTGTGGAAAAACAGCAACTTTCTCCACCATTCTTCAGCCACAGCTCTCTCAAACACACACACACTCCCACTCCCACCACAGCCCTGCTGAACCAGGAGAGCCAACTTGTTCCATGTCTGATCCTGCAAAACCAGTGGAAGAGCTCAAAAATTAGAGTCAAGATGGGTGGATAGAACAGGGAAGAATTCTGCTATTAAAGAACAGCCGAAAAAAAAAAAAAAAACCACGAAAAGTACACAAAGTTCCACTTTAGCCCAAATGTAGCCTATCGGACGAGTGTGTATATTTGATATTTCAACATGGTCTGAGGTGAGTGATGATTGTGATGATTTATACATGTGTAACTGAGATCTATAAGCTTCTTTTACTTATTAAAGAAAGCTTTAAAAACTAAACCAAACCAATGAGTTTTGCTCAAACTATTCCTTCTTGTTGATCAACATCAGTCTGTAATATAGGACGGTATAGCAGACAGGATGTGATTCATTAGTTACTTTAAAGCCTGTGAGATGCAAAGTCTACTTTCTTCTAGTGCCAAAATCCCCTAAATGGTTCTTTCGAAAAAAAAAAATTTTCACCTTCACTCAGGCATATAATAATAATAGTGGGAAATTCGAGTAGAAAAAAAAACCGAGAAGAAACTGCAGTGTCATGTTAGCATCATGATACCCATATGTGTGGTGGCCTGGGGGAAAACAAAAAAAAAAAACTTCACAAGGTCAAATCTGAATATTTTCTACTATGTATGTATCTGAAAATGTCACTTGGGAAATGATTAATTGCATTTATGCGTTTTATTCTGATATTTAAACATTTTAAAGAGTGCTGTGTGTACAGAGTGCGTAAGGGCTCTTCTCTGTTTTGATGATGATGTGATAGGGGTGGGCAATATCATGTAAGATTTCTGTGATACAGACCATATGCATCGTTATATAAAGGTTTGCTAAGATTGAAACATCGTTGAGAAGAAAACATGAGATTGTTCATGCTTAATAATTCTAAAAAATTCTCTAATAAACTGGAATGATACGTTCTTAAACTTATATTCTCAAAATTTTAAGGTGAAATCGATGTCGGCCACCTCCATGATCTGATGATGTGGCGCAGGAGCATCGTGGACTGTTTAAAAACTGAACTGATTGGGCGTATATCCGTTTCACTATGGCGTGTAATTATCCACAAAATCTAAATTCTAAACAATCCAACAAATCTAAAATCTAATTATCAACAAAGCAAAATTTTTAGACATTGTTATGCAGACTGACTGTTTTTACCACTGCGTTTGTTAAACGTGTTTCCAGGCAGATGATAAGGTGAGGTTACATCATGTTGGTCAAACATATTTGTTTTCTTAAAGCAAACATGTCAACGTTTTTTTTTTCCCACCATTTTTGGCTGGTTTCCAGAATTCAGCCACGTCAGCATCCAATGGGTTTTCCAGCCCGCCACACGTAACCTCAGGAAAAAAAGTGAGTTTTTATGCAACGCAATGAAATCGAAGAGCGATCCTCTTGACAATTCCGCTTTAAACGTTATTTTAGCAGTTAAGCGTCAATCATTGACACGATCAAGTTGTCGCTTCTGTTCTTTATATAGCCTTGGAAATCATTACAGTGCCAACTGGAGCATGGCACCAGCATTAGACAATTATTAGACAACCTATAACAAAAAGAGAAGGAGTGTTTAATGGTTTAAAAGAAATCCATCTCAGAAGAGGAGGTAGCTTTGGAAAAATGGGAAAATCAATCAAACTAGTTTTCATCTTTGAAAAATGTTTAGAATTTACTAAAAGGGTAGTCGGGGTAACACTTTCTAAATTCCTAAATCATTATCACCGTGCTTATAAACCTTTCTGCGTTTCAGCATTTTTAAAACTCTAATCATGACTCAAAGAGCTCTAACGATGTGCCAATAATTCCTTGATGACAATCATGTTGCTATTCAAGTTACTGTTCGTTATTAGCACCACGTTTTATAACTAATAATGACCTGTGTACTGTATAATTATAAAGTAAATAATAACAATAATGTAGTCCTGTAAATCAGGTTTGTACTTTGGCATCTTCTAGCCTTTTTTTTTTTTTTTTCTTCAAACAGTGTCCCAGTAGAAATAGAAATATACAACAATAAAGTTTAAACACATGTTAACTTTTCAGCTGGCAAACGTTTTTATCTATAGTGGAATCTGAAGTTGAGAATTTTAAGGTTTACTCAGCGTCCCGGTAATGGCGCTCTGGTAATGCTGGGATTTAAACCCCAAAATCTTTATGCCACTAGCGCTGAGCCGTAAAAACAATACTGTGTTCTGACTTAAAATAGCATTTAAGTGCACTAAAACAGAAGCATACATTGCTGCAAAGCCCTTCATTTAGGCCAGTTACATGTTAACCAGTTTAGACTTTAACCTCTGGCATCAAGAGTAGAAAAATCAATATTTCTTTTAGAACAGTGACCTGTTTTAGAAAAAAACAAAAAAACGACTGGTATGTCGATCTCTGAGCAGTTTAGGATTAATTCAGGAGTATATTGTGAACTGAAACTCATTAACAAATTCACTACCTTTATTGGCTACATGCTGTATGAGAAAACGAAAACCTTTCTGTGTTTGGTTTTGTTTCATCATTACTTGAAGCCATAAATGCATTTTAAAGTCATATAAAATATATATTTTAAATAAAATTACGATACCAAAATAAAATATAATGGAATATATTGAAGTCAGTGCTATAACGGTGAAGCAGATAATGCATCGTCTTGTTTTTTTAATTAAAATTAAAATTTTGCCATTTTACATTACAAGCATGTTTTACTTCAAATATACAAATCACTGATTTTTTTTGTATTTATGGCCTCATTTATAAACTGATCTCTGGCACTTAAGTATGAGGCATTGTTAAAACCTGGCCTTCGATTTTAATACTTCGGTCATTTTGCTTTTCATGTTTCATATACAGGACACTGTTTTTGTCCTGTTTTATGGAGCTATGAGCATTTAATTAATTAGTTAAAGAGTTTGATGGCTTGCTGACATCGAAATTTTAATTATGTATGCATTTTTTTTTTCCTAAGCCACGTGTCAAACTTTAATATGGCCCGCTGCATTGTGTCATTTGGCCTTCCAAAGAAAAATACTGACACGGCGCGTAGTACTGTACTGCTCAGCATTTTCACGTTATCTTGAATTCACGCCTGACCCATAGTGTAGCGACCACCTGCGTTCTGTAGGTGCCAGTATACATCACACGAGGTTTCGTGCCTCACAGGGCTGAAAAGTTTAACTCCAGAGTCGTAAATCGTATGAGCAGGGTGGATTAACCTGAGGGTTGTGTTATCGCATTGTGTGTTTAAACAGAATCAATGGCTTTAACCTTCTTAACATTATTATTCCACACGTGTGTGTGTGTGTGTGTGTGTGTGTGCTACAGCACTGCTCAAGTTGCATTTGTGTAGTTGTATGGTAATTTGCTTCACATTTCCTTTTAGACACAACGATAATTACCCCGGATGTTTCGATGTGGTTCTTTCTGAACTGAAGTGATGAAAGTCATGTACTTTACCGGCTTTGCTGCTGCTCATCGCATCAAAACTTGTACTTCCTGGCACAGGTAGCATGTGCAACCAGCAACTGCTGAATACAGGCATCCTGTTACCTCTGAGTGCTTGAGTCCAAACGCTACATTTTTTTGGAGAGCTGCATAAAAAGCAGAAATGTGGACAGAAAATTTCGGGTTTTTGATTATATTAGTACAAACGGTACTTATGGATTTAAAAGTATTTACCTCGTTTGGCTGATGCTTTTATCTGAAGCAACTTACAACTATGTACAACACACAACAGTAGCAGATTAGTGGTGCTGGCATTTGAACTCATGTCCTTCCACAGAGCCACATAACATGTTTGGAGGAAAGTGCTATCTACCCTCTTCTGCATACATGAGTTCATAGATGCCCATCATACAAATTCACAGCAACTCCTGGCTATAGATGGCTGTGGCATCGTCGGGATTCAAACTCGCAATCTCCCAACTACAGAGTGAATGTTAGGGTGTTGTGCCACTTGGGAGCACTTTTTCTTTTTAATTTCAATTTCAGTTTCTTTTTATTTTAAATTCAGTGGCTAGAATAAGATGTGTGTATAGTTTTCATAAAAAAAACCTCCATTCCATGTAGCTAATCAGTGGAGATGGCTAGGTTTTTCCGTCCATACAGCTAACATGGTATAAATATTGTTTAAAAAATGGGATGCAATTAGAACTTTTTGTACCATAAATGAAGGAACGTAGGTCATGGTAACAGTAGTCACATGTAATGTTAACATAAGAACGACGATTAGCTAGCTATTCACGCGAGATAAATATTAGTTATACGGTATTTTTGTTACGATTGATTTTTATTATATTTGTAATGTACAACTGGAATAAATTTTTCTCTATTCAGAATATTCTCAATTTTCAATGCAATGTTAGGTCTTTTTTTTTTATATATATATATGAGTTTATCAGGACAACTTTTTTCTTAAAATCATTTCCCTAATTTCTCATTTGGGCTCATTGATAAAATAAATAAATCCTGTGATGCAGGATGCACTGTTATATAAAAGCATGAGTCAGAAGCATGATAAAAGGTTATACGTTTGCTAAATTGGGATCACAAAAGAGAACATTCCGGAAAGAGCTTCCTGTTTGTCTTCGTGCCAGACACAGAGTACACAATGGTTAAAGCTGGATTAAAGGTCTGAGATGTTGTATGATGTTCTATACATGGTGTAGCATGAATTTTGGGCCTTGGTTCAAGGAAATGAGAGGGTGCCTCTATTGCATCATTCTCATGCACCATCTCATGCTGTTAGTATGCCACCATTGTTCTTCAGTATGATAGGTTTAGTGGAAAATGACGGGGCTTTTATTACATTTCCCTTTAAGTGTATATGGGAAGTGTGAAGAAAACGGTGAGTAAGGTTTCTCTGAGACATGGCCAGGAAGGGGGTTACCTCAAGTTTCAGACAAAAAAAAAAAGTCAAAGTAAGAATAGAGTCAGAGTCAGGTAAAAAATAAACGTGGAGGTGAGAGTTTAGATCATCAAGTCAGACATGGAAAGCCAGTGAAAGCTGATCTCCGGACTCAAATGCTACTTCTGCATCCCTACAATATAATGAATACAGTCAATGTTGAAGGAGTTTCCCTATCCCGCTAGTCCCTTTACCCTAAACACAGTCGATCAGCGAAAACGTGTGGCTTAGTGTTTGACATTTTGCATAGTAGCTCCAAGGTTAATGTTTCGGAAGAAGTAAGAACTGTACTGCATTAAATCATCACATCTAAAATATAGTTTCTGACAATGTAAGTCAGACAGAAAAAAACTGAGCTAAAAACGTTCATAGCCGAAATACTTTCTTCTTCAGGACGTAGTTTGGTGTCACTTTGCACCAGCATCAGACTCTGGCAGGGGGCGTGGCTTAAAGTTTGAACATCAAATTGTGTGGTAGAAGTGAGCTATATTATCGGATGTCTTTTAAGGAGATCTTACATGAAAACAACCCTGTAGCTAAACTGTAACTCTACTTTCACACTAGCATGCGACAAAGCATCAGACGATCGTTCATTTTCTACGTACGTGGACAATACGGTGCTGCGATTTCAGTAAGGAGCGAAAGCTTGACCTGGGATTGGCTACTACAGTTTCTCAACAGAACTAAAAGAAAACAAAAGCCGCTGGACAGGCCACGCCCTCAAGCACCAACAGTACAGTAGCTATCGCTACACACCCACAAGAAAATGTAGAGAAAGGATGTTATTCAGATTACAATGCACACTAAGGGGCTGAATGGACACTTTTTGTAGTATAAAGACATTTTTTTTTTTTATATAGTTTAAGTGTCAATACAGTTAGTAACAAATACTTTGTCAAACAAGTGGCTCCAAGCGTAGTCCTAAGGGAGCACGCTATTGCAGATGAGTTTATTCGGTTACACACAGGACATGGAAACACAACTCTTCCACTGATCTCCTGGCTTGGACATGGAACAGAGGTTCAGGGTTCGGGTTACTTATCTGATTTAATATTTGTCGATCGGTCTCTACAGATACAAGCAGATACAGGCCGAGGCCTTTTGAACTAACGATTTCATCATGGAGAAGGGGGTGTTAGACAATTCTGTTAGTTAACCCTTGAGATCTCTTAGTGGCTGATGGGAAAAGTGAGAAATTTATCAAATAAAATTAAGTAAAACCAGATTTATTATTTTGTACATCGTCAATAGGCTCGATTTAAATAGCCCTTGATGTTATGTGTTTATATTATAATGAAATTATTATGCAGGGTGTCCGAGAAGTCAGGAACCAATGAGAGTTATACTTAACTACTTATACTTAATTTTGTATTTATTATTTACAACATACGCTCTTCACATTTCCTCAGCCATTGTGTCATGTTTTTTGCAGATTTTGTTTACCCATTGGTTCCTGCCTTTTATCCCTTCTTCATTTACTCTATCCGCATCACTACCAGCTTTCGGTACCCTTCAGCTTTCAGACTTTGGGACGCAATGATATCAAACTAAGAAAGAAAAAAAAAAAACAACCAAGCTTCTGGTTGTCAAATATGGCCGTCCCTGTACCATTCCAGTGTTCAGCTACATGGCGAAATTTTGTTCAAGTTTGTTCAAACTGGTGGTTTGATATCTGAAGAATCTATGCAAGTGAACTTTCCAAAACCGAAACAAGAAATCAATATGTGGCTTTTTGGCTGAAGGTTCGAATGTGAACCTTCAACTTCAAAAAGTCTGATTTGTGCAAAGAAGCTTGTAACGTGAACGTTGCTTAAAATAATCCTTGCCATGTTCCAGTGTTCATGTTCATGCAGTAAACTTTAATCCAACACTAAAAGTGCTAATATTCTAAATATTAATTCAACACTGGGGGATTTTCTATGC
Source organism: Pangasius mekongensis (assembly GCA_033441845.1). Classification (NCBI taxonomy): domain Eukaryota; kingdom Metazoa; phylum Chordata; class Actinopteri; order Siluriformes; family Pangasiidae; genus Pangasius; species Pangasius mekongensis. The sequence goes on along the minus strand of JAKKZJ010000021.1, from coordinate 18,462,412 downwards.
ATTGTTAAAAAGCAGACCACCACACACACACTCACACACACACACACACTATGCCCTCTACAGTTTTATAACGCAATAGCTGACTAGCAAAAACTGGCAGGTGAAAAAATGCAAAAGTCATGGTGTCCATGAAAAGGAACATTGATTTCTGTGAAAGTGCCAGAAGTCAGTGTTATTTAAACCCAGCATGTGAGTGAAACAGTGAAGGACTGTGTCAAAAAGGAGGCAGGGGTTCCAGATTGAGCATTTTTACCTCCGCTAACTATCACCTTGTAGTAATAGATGTATCTTTCGCTGCTTGTAGGAAAATCCAGTCAAAAATGCAGTCACATTGCAAGATGTGATAAATTCATAAAACATTTTACATTTCACTCAGACCTTTAGGGTGAGGATACACGATCTGCCACCACGAACGTGGAATTTGATAAGGTTCATCATAAAGCCTCATAAGAATTCAAATAAATTAAAGTTTTACACAATGTCCTCCTTACCAGAAATCATTCGAGATGTCTTTGGTGACGCTAATGTAAACTAGCAAATAGAAGAAGTTAATTCCCTCAGTTTAGCATTGTACAAATTCCCGGTTCTAGTACATCATGGTTTCTATGGGAACGTCTCAGTCACAGGGACTTGTATGGCGAACAAAAAAAAAATCTATTAAAAAATATATATAATCGTTGATATGGCAAAAAAATTTCCATAAAGAGACATTCATATAACATGAATGAAATGAGTCTCCAGTGTCAGCGCTTTGTACCAAAAACTGTTATGGGTAAAACTGTAACTTTAATTTTTCTGACACGCGTTTTTATTTTTTATATTTTTATTTATTCTTATTATCCTCAAGAGAGTGAGAGTGAGTGAGTGAGTGAGAGAGAGAGAGAAAAGAGTGAGGGAACATCTATTTGCTTACAGCTGTTATACTGAAAGCGAGAACAGGAACTAACTTCCACAACATGACGCAAAACAACTATAAATGGATGTATGTATGCATCTCGTTCTCGAATCAGTGATTAATTGTAACAATATGTAAAAGAAGGTGGTACCTGTAAATCTGTTCCATCAAAACACCACGTTGTTGATCATTTTCCTGTAACCTCATGACCCGCAGTGTTTTATTCCTTACTTTCATATGTTCATATGTTGTCATTATGATCATCTTATATAACTTACACTTGGGAATGGTTTTAGTGAATAGAGGAGGGTTGTAAGGTTTCAGGAGGGGTGTGTATATATATATATACGTATATATATATTTGTTTAGCTACAGTGTGTGTAGGTTTACATGGTTTCTGAAAAGATCTGGCAACCAAAGGCTAGTGGGTTTTAAAGAACGGGAGGGTGTTTTCTGAAACACACACACTCCCTCTCTCTCTCTCTCTCTCTCTCTCTGAGTAGCTGCGGCTAAACCGTTATCTTACATTTTGTCTGAAAAGGAAGAGAAGAAAAACATGGAGGTTGTAGGAGGAGGAATAAACATGCCATCCTTCAAGCTGTTTTTCTGAGCTTTCCGAGGACTGAGGACGGAGAAACCAGGTAATCAACACGGCAAAAAAAAAAAAAGAAAGAAAAGAAAAGAAAAAATCTGTTTAACCTAAAGGCAGCTGTGTGTCGAGGTATGTTCATTTCCTCCCATCGGCTAGCTAGTTCAGTTAGCTTGTCGTGTCATTTCCTCAGCATGTCAGTGTGTAATACATTAATACAGTTACGGTTTAGAGCTTAGTCTCGTCTTAGCGTATTTTTAAAGGCCGAATGGAAAATCTTGTTGTTTTTTTTCCCTTTCTTTTTTCTTTCTTTTCCCCTCTCTCTCTCTCGCTGTATCCGACCTGTTGTTGCTTGTGAACTAAACTAAACTGTAGCAGCCAACTGCCAGTCGCCTCAGCTGGGTCTGAGGTGGTCGCGAGCTGAGCTTAGGCCCCACGCGCCTAACGGCTCACCGTTCTGAGAACTCGAATTTGTGAAATTTGAATTGATTTGGACCGTTATTACCGTTAGCGCTATGAAGCTAGCTGAGCTCGAGCGGTCAAGTTGTTTTCAGTGCTGTCTCTTCTCAAGGTGTTTTCCTTAAATCTTTTATTTTTTAATAAAAAAAAAAAAAAATTACATTTATTATAGACAAATTAAACGATAAATCGTGATTATTAACTGCTTGTTTAACTAAAGACGTCTTACTTTTACCCCCTTGATTAACCACACTAACTAAAATAAAAAAAAGGTTTTCTTTTAAGATTGCTCTTTCACAATTTCACAATAACAATCAGACTCTGGTTACACCATATGGCCAAAGTATGTGCACCCCTGACCATCACACCCATATGTGGTTCTTCTCCACAAAGTATGAAGAGCACAACTGTATAGAACGTCTCTGTGTGCTGTAGCATTAGTTTCCCTTCACTGGAACTACGAGGTCCGAACCTGTTCCAGCATGACGATGCTCCTGTGCACAAAGCGAGCTCCATGAAGACATGGTGTGTGAAGGTTGGAGTGGAAGAACTCAAGTGTCCTGAACAGAACCCTGACCTCAACCCCACTGAACACCTTTGAGATGAACTGGAACACTGACTGAACCCCAGACCTCCTCACCCAACATCAGCGCCTGACCTCACTAAAGCTCTTGTAGCTGAATGAACACAAATCCTCACAGCCGCGCTCCGACATCTAGTGGAAAGACTTCGCAAAAGAGTGGAGCTTATTATAACAGCAAAGGGGGAATAAATTTGGAATGGGATGTTCAACACGTACATATGTGTGTCATGGTCAGGGGTGCACATACTTTTGGCCATATGATGTATAACTAGAGCTCCATTTCTGATTTCTGTTTGAACAATGCTAACATTAGCGTTTGCCAAATGAATCACTCATCTATGGATATTGTAGGTAGTTAGTATAGGTTTTAACAGATATATTTAAGATATTTAAGACAAAAAGTATAAGTTACTGAAGTCCATGACCAGAGTTTTAAAAAGTCTCAAAACCACAAATATTGTCAAAACCACAAGTATTATTTTGCTGTAAATTTGTCTGGTTATTGTAAATGCATATTTGAGAACTTGCTTTTTGGTTGATTATTTACTTTTTATTTAGTGGGCTAATCTTATTCACCTGGAATTTAACCCAGGAGTGTCACAAAATCCTAAATTTAACTTCAGTAGTGTTGATATCAAAGTGATACCAAAATGGCGTTACATTATTGACCTTCATCACCGTGTGTGTGTTTGCGGAAAATTCAGCCCACTGATATTTTACAATATATCACCAAATAGCAAGGTTACAGAAAAGTCTCCTGCTAGCACATGAAAAGTTCCCAGGTATTGTATTCACTATGTAACATATTAACTTTATCTATTAAGTTTAAATATTTTCACAGATTGTTCCTAATATTTTATCTATTCGCAAGATAGCATTTAACATTTGTTACCATTTCTTTAACACCAGTATTTGTAGTGAGTAGGATATTGTGTAACTGTATGACACAAATGAACAATCAACCACTAATAAAATAAAAGTTATAAATATTACATACACACAAAATTCCTTTTAGCTTGTCCTAGTTTGAACGGTTTTGCTAGCATTTCAATCTGAAAGCGTGGTCACTGAGTCATCGCTTGTTCAAGTTTGACGCCGTCGTTATTAGTCACGTCACGTTGTGGATTATTTATGAAGGTGGATGGTTCACAGTCAGACTATCTCAAGCAGTTTCATTTATTTCATCTCGTCTCCATGCAGTCGATATAGACCACTTGAAATGAATATTCATTAGAGCAGGAAGTGACGTCGTTGTTCCTGGGACGTATCCGGTTGAAAGTGAACAGCGTTCAAAACAATAGCGAAGAAACGTAATTCACACGTCCGGTAGGTTGACTTTTAAAACTGGAGGCTGATACGACCTGCATGTTCTATCCTAAATGGGTGAAAACCGAACTGCATAACGCATTCACACCACAGTTAGCTAGCTAACTCACCCAGCTAATTAGCTAGTTAACTCACCCAGCCATACACACGCAGTATCCGCATACACTTTCCTTCCTGCTAGCAATAAACCATGCTGTGTACGTGTTACAGTGTTAGACTTGCCCCAGCGTCACCATACACAATACAGATGCCATCCGCATTATAGTAGCAAATACTTCACACCTTTCCTCTAAGAAAGAAACGCTTTCAGGTGTAAACACACTCCGCATTTACAAAGTAATGATACATGTCAGGCTGAGTCATTCCTGTTTAAAAGATCCAGTGATCAATTCGCTTATTGTTCATTTCTATATAAATCTTGTTTGTTTGTTTCTCGGGGGGATTCCTAACTTACGAGCAAGCAGAAACGTTTTAGGAACATACATGCGCAGTAAGGTCATCGTTCTTGCTTTTCTCATTGAAACAATCAGTTTTAAAAAAAACAGAACAACCTAGAACATGTGATTTGCTTGTTCTGTAAACCCTGGGCTAATTATCTGTCCCTCCCAGTAGTAATGACATGCTGTTTAGTACAGGAGGATGTGATTTGAGACGCAGCCCAAGTATTTACAGCTCAAAGATGTAATTATCCAACGCTGTTATCATAGGGTTTCACAAAAGCGTTTTGAGGGAGGGAGGGAAAACTTTATGCACATCACCATGTCATTAAAACGTATCTTGCTAGCGTAACCGTCGGCTATGAGACGACGTCTTTGACTGAGCCTGCAGCAGTCTGTTTGTGTTAATCTTGTGTCCTCTGTGTATTTTGTTATCTGATCTGAGTACTTTGTAATCCAGTTTGATTTGTGTACATTAGCCTGTTTTAACTAATGAGCTAACATTAGCTGGCTCTGTGTGAAGCTGGATTATTTTTTTCTAAGGTAGGGCATGATGACATGGCATACCTAAAACAGCATCTGCTTTCTCCTCTGATGTTTAACAATCTTTAAAAAAAAAAAAAATCACAATGCAAATTTAAATCTGTTTTGCAAAGTGGCGTATAGCAACAACAACAAAAAAAAAACCTTGCACATCGCAGTGTTGTATCTGTTTTACAGAGTTGCAGTTAAAAATCTCACACACTGCAGCTTTAAGTTTGCAAAGTTGCAAGAAACTAACTGTCTTACACAGCTGTTCAAAGGGATGTTAATAATCCAAGACTAATAACAATAAGCAGTTAATTAGCAAATAAAAAAACATTAATATTGCGAAGTTTTCTGTAAGGAGATGTTTATTTAACATTTATGGAAGGAGTCTCCAGTGTCCGAGATAAAGCTGTAACTTTAAGTTCCCCGACATCTTCAGGACAGAGGAGTTTACGCTTCTCAAAGCTACGTTTTGAAAAGAGAGATTGTTGAGGGAATGACTGTTTATAGCTGCTATAACGTAAGCGAGAACTTGCTTCGTGGACATTCCTCAACATTAAGCGTAACTATAAATGGATAAAAAAGTTTAATTAATAGAAATTTTAATGATTGGTGCATTGCTGTGGTGTAAGAGGAATGCAGTACTCTGGACCTTCTGTCTTTCCGTGGAATCACACAGTTAATATACAATTTTTACCACCGTTTTTGTGTGACATCCCAAATTTGAACTCAGGTAAGCGTCTTGGAAACACATGGTGGCTGTTGCCGTAACACAGGAAAGAAGTTTTGAAGTTATTGGCTTTGGACATTGGAGGTTTTTGCAGCCATTCATCATACAGTTAACCGCTGCCATTAAAACCGACTTCATACTCATTTTTAACGCACATAATTTGACATAATGCTTCACTATTGATAGAACTCTTACAATAAAAGCCATGTTATCAGTTTTAAACGCTCTACACTGGCAATTTGGTAAATAATTAATATTCAAATATGTTCGGTTTGTCTTCGAAGAAAAAAGGGCCATATTTTTACATTAGGAAAAGATTGGTGAATTCAGAACGTTAGTCACGCAACAGGAATCGCTGCTGTTATTTATCTGTGAATTTGTCTGTGTATCTGCAAAATTCAAAATAATACGTAATGTTATTTAAAAAAAGGAATGACCTCTATTTTTAGGAACTGGTAAGATGCAGGCTAAATTTTGAACCTTTATTAAATTATTTCGCTGATATGACGCAAAATGTGTGTGTTTAACGACGGCCGATCCCACTGCATCTGTTCTGCGTTCTGCGGTTGTTCCAGATGAGTTATGCTCGTTACAGAAGCTCCGTTTCCCAGCGGTGATAGAAATCGCTTCCACTCTTTAATGTGTACGAGCCGTATTCAGATCTGAGATAAGAATGTATGAGTGTGTGTGTGTGTGTGTTCTTCAGATTATGGACTTTTTTTTTTTTTAATGCTTCGGCCACTAAGTGAGAGTCTCGGTAGTGCAACATCGCAAGAGCAATGGGCTGAATGTTCGGGATTATATTTGGAATTATCACCGCGACCAGCAAATGAACTGATTAGATTTGGGAATTAATCCAAACAGGTTCAAGGCCACAGCAAGGTCAAATGTCTGAAATAGTTTTTCTTTAATAGCTTGCTTCATGTTTGAAGTACATTTTTAAAGGGATTTCTGGCATGCTGATTAGTAACAAGACTCGGACTGGGTTTGCTGTTTGGTACAGGCGTCCCTGTTTGTCTTTTCTTCATTTATCTTATTTTTCCATTATTATTATTATTATTATTAGCATTAGCATTGGAAGTGCACTCGTGTAGACTGGCTGTCGATTCAGGCTAACATGGCAAATGAGTGCAATATTCACTAGGGCCATTTTCTCTCTTCCACTTCCTGTAGTGTGTTTTAATGGGGTGGTGGTTTAG
>JAKKZJ010000021.1:18386581-18431620 GCA_033441845.1 Pangasius mekongensis | reverse complement strand
GACCCCAAGTACTTAAACTCCTGTACCTTCTTCACCTCTTCACCCTGTAACCTTACTGTTCCACTTCCCTCCCTTTCTTCAGTTCTTCGACTGAAACCAAACTGTTTAAAAAAAAAAAAACTCAGAAGAATAAAATATAGATGACGTTTATGAGGACGTATCTGAGAATCGACGCTTGCGAGGGTTTTATGTAACTCACTGAGATCCCAGCACAGGTACAGACTACAAAACGTAATGGAGCTCAAGTGCATCGTATCAAGCCACGCCCCCTACGCCAATCGCTTATAATAAAGCACAGAACATTTAGTTAGCGTAAAATAAAGTGTTTCGTACGCATATCAAGTTTAGCATGATGATTATGTGTGCATCGTGAAGACACACCCATCTCTGTTCTTTTTCCATCCTCCGGAAGGATGTGTCCCGAAAGCTAATCCTGTCCAAATAGCATTTTATTTGTTCAGAGCCTTCCTTAGATCGAGGGATTCTTTCCAACCCTTCTACAAGTTTCTCTTTACATTTCCTGCTCTCTTCCATCATTCCATCTCACTTTCCCTCCTAAATCCGAGGCAGCGCGTGACCTTCAAGAAGATCCGCCGCTTTCCTTTGGATTTCTCAGCCCACAATACTTCTCTTGTCAGCGTTCCGTGTTGAAAGCCGTCTGTCAATCGGCTACTGTGGAGGCAGAATGACTCAACGTCCTCCGCTTAATCAGATCTGCAGATCGCTCCATGATCTGCGATGATGTCACCCGTCTCCATTTGTTCCCCATCTTTAGATCGATCGTACAGCGGCAGAGCTCTGCGGTTACCGTAAAGTCTTTTTTTTTTCCCCCCATCGCAGCACAAGTCAACAAGCCATTGTTTTGCTCAAGAGGTTCATTTTTCTCTCATCGCTGAGGAATTGTTTAGAGATTAACTCTATAAGGGTCATGTGACATCATTTCAAAGTCGGTGAAAGATCTTCCTGACTGTACCACAGCGGCAGATTAGTAAGCGTTTTTTGTTTTGTTGTTGTTTTTTTCCACTTTCCGCTTTGAACAGTTTGTTCCAATGGAGCTAGATGGGTGGAGTTATTTATTTATTTCTTGCAGTAGGAACAGTTCTGCTGCTAATTAATTTACTCTGCTGATTTAGAGACTTTATTTAAAAAATCTTAGTACTCAGCACTGATCTAACTTTCGAACCAGGTGTTTGTCGGCTAGCTTTCGGAAAAATGCATTGGGTTAGGATTTTGCAAAATAACTCAAATTAAAAAAAAAAAAGAAGAAACAAATACAGAAATTCTTGTTAGCTTTATTTAGACGGTATTCTTTTCTCAGGGGGCTGTCTGGAAAATAAATAAATAAATAAATAAATAAATACATGCAGATCGTCTGAGTTTCCCAATATTTGGTAGATTTTTTTTTTTTTTTTCAGAATATAATTTTATGTTATTTCATTTATTTATTTATTTATTTACTAATACCCATAGTTATCATTTTAACCACTCGTTTATCATCGGCCTGCAGGGGGGCAGTCTTTCTTTTCTTTTTAATTCTAAATCTAATTCTTTTAGTATAGACACGAAGTGATACGACCCTCATCATTTATCTTTATATTTCAAACCATCCGTCTCTTTCTTGAATCCTGGAAGAGTTTAATAATCCTTTGTATACTTTCAGAAACATAATTTAATTGCACCCAAATATTCATATTTGTTTCAGTTTTGTTCTACATTGTAATCGTAAAAAAAAAAAAAAGGAAGTCTTGTTCAGTAATGAAAAAAATAAGAGCGTGAAGTAAAAGAGACCTGCGCTATAATTAAATCCAAACGTTTCAGCTGGCGCGTGAAGTGGAGGAATATTTCCCTCGCGTCTCAGAGACGGGGCGCTGAGGTAAGCACTGGTCGAGACGTTTAATTAACAGCGCTGGTGTTAACAGTGCTCTCAGCGTTCCTGTAATTAACACACCTGGAACTTCAGGGTTCTTAGAGAAATGTTCACCTTCACTCCGAAACCTCCGAGCCTCGGTTTGTACCGATGTTTTACGCCATTTTTACGCCAGTTTCTCACCGTCTTCGTCTGCCCGTCTGTCTGTCTGTCTGTCTATGTTTAAAGTTTTATGCCGTTTAATATTTGTGTATTCTACTTTAACATGTTGCATTTTAAGGAATGGTAAAAGTATTTGCCCCCTTGATGAGGAGTCTAACCAGCGTAGTAGTCGAATCAGTCTCCTTGTGTAATGTGTGTTGAATCTCTGTGTTTTGATAAGGATATAACCGGACCTGCTACTTGTTTAAGTAAGATTATTGTGTGCAGCTTGTTAGCCCCAGAGCTACGCCGTATCCATTTAGTTGTTCTCTCTCTCTCTCTCTCTCTCTCTCTCTCTCTCTCTCTCTCTCTCTCTCCCCCCACGGTGGGATAAGTATGGCAGAAAAAGGCGAGGGGGACTCAGCCCAGCGTTAGTTAAGTTAAATCCTTGGCCTGCTCCTGGAATCCAATTTATTTTCAACACCTCCCCTTCTCCGCTTTCCCAAATTGTTTGCATTGGAGTCTTAAATCAAATGTCTCGGGTGAACTTGAGCGGGCGGTTATAAAAATACAGCCTCGAGTGAGAGATAGGCGTGAGGAAATGAGCACAATGTGCCCAGGCCTCCTGTTCAGGAACCCTTTACGACAAGCAGAGCCGTGTGTGTGTGTGTGTGTGTGTGTGTGTGTGTGTGTGTGTGTGTGTGTGTGTGGACCCCCGTTATTTATAATGTGGGTTTGCCCGAGTCCCAAAAGCCACACGGTAATTAATCACAGTTTGTTTTGGCAAGGTCTCGCAGCGTCTGTTTTCGTCAGGTGATATGAGGCGAGCGCCCGACGTGACCGCTTCTCTTTCTTTCCTTCTACACTCTGGCACATTTTCTGGCCCTTAAACAATTAGTACAATAAAAAAAAAATCACTCTTTTATCTTGCTCCGTTAAGCACAGTTGCCAGGATTTGTGTTTATCATCTCCTTCGCTTCATTTCCTGTCGTTACACTTTGACATTTTCATTTATTCATTTTAGTTTTTTTTTTTTTAGAGATTTAGATGTGAAGAATAAAACCGATGCAGATTAATGTTCCCATCCTGAAGCTGATCATTTTCCCAAACCAGCACATCCTGAAGCGTATTTCTCCTCTTACACCACAACAGTTACAAACTTTATTTACTAAAATACGCTTATAGTTCCATTGGATGCTGTGGATTAATGAGTGTCCTCATTTATGTTATTGCAGCTACGAACAGTCGCTCCATCCCCATCCTGTCTTCTTTCTTTCTTTTATTTAGCGTAAGCTCCTCTGTCCTGAAGACGTCTGAAAAGTTGCACCTTTACCTCTGACTGTTACAAAGCGCTGAATCTGGAGACTCCTTCCAAAACTTTTAAACAAAGCCGTTACCGAAAACTTCAACCAAATCGATGATTTTTACGGCCGCACAAGTCGCCAAGAGCGAGTTAATACAAACCTGTGATCATTAGAAACTTCAGTCAGCACCTTCTGAAGAATCAGAATTCAGCAGCGCTGGGGTGTAAATATTTTTTTTACATTTCACTGGAAACATGTTTGGAATCAAGTCATTATTGCTGGAATGTTTGTGGGTTTGTTTTATTTTGAAGAATCTGGTCATATTTAAAAAAGCCGAAAGGCTGTCGAGTGTTAAACTGAACGAACTGGACGGGAGGAACTCGAGGCAGGAAGGTCATAAAAACAGACATCCATTGTGTGACCACGTTTTACAGAAGCTGCATGTAGAGCAAGCGCATGGAACATGTCTTTAGGGGGGAAAAAACAAATCTGGAGAGATCTGGGCTTTTACATTATGCAGAGAAACGTTTAGCATTTATTAGGATCTGTCAGCAGCAGTTTTCATGAAGTGGAGAAAAGAGATAAAGTGTAAGGCATTAGACTGGTCTGCTTTTCGGAGCTGTTCATCTCACTTGTGCTCTGCTGTATTTATACTCGTTCTTCAATAGTTCCACATTCACAGGACGCGTTTCTCTTTTTTTTGGGGTTTTGGTTCCTCTTAAAGTTTTCTGCAACGTTTTTCCTAACGTTTTTTCCTCAGGTTCTGATTTTTGTAAAGTTGCTCCAAGATTTGTTAAAAATACCGCAGAAATTCATTTCAGTAGAAATTTGTGAGTTGTGGAGCTTGAAATGAAATGCAGTTTGACAGCCTTCAGTGTGTGTTCCAGTGTTGGATCTGCAGTATTTCATTCTGAAATCTAGCGGGATTTTTAATTTTAGTGGTTCCTTAATTTCCTTAATTTATTACTCGCTATGTCGGTTCAAACCGATGGCAGAAATCGTGACGAATGGAGTTTTAGGATCATTGGATTTTATACGTGGGTTTTTTTTTACTTGAGCGTTTCCTTCCGGGAATTTAATTTTTAGCAGGAAGACGTCTTATTTGTAGTCAGATGTTTGGTTTTGTATACGTTTTCTAGCTAGCTTGTGTATACCATGGCAACCAGCAGTAAACTAAAGATAGACACGCCCACTAGCAGCCAGCGCAGAGTGATATAAGCAGCACACTGCAAAGAAGCAAAGAATCAGTGTCACTGTGGCCCATCCAACAGCGCAGGATAGTTTTACTTTTTTCAACCTTTTAAAAAAAAAAGAAAAGTTAAATTGAGCACCTCTAAGCATTCTTTGATTTGTTCTTCTGGTGGAAAAAAAAAATCCAGCCACAGACTCGTAAGTTGAACTCCTTCAGAAGGCTTGAACTGTGATCAATCCAAATAAGATGCTACAAACTCTTTTTTTCTTTTCTTTTCTAAAACTTAGAAGCTTAGCTTGCATTCCCTCTCAAATCGAACCCCATTTTAACACAGAGAATAAACGAAATGGTATTTTGTGATTTAAGGTCCCAGAAAAATGAGCTTATCTGAATGGAAGAAAAGCAGGAAACAAATGTAAAATGGAAATCCGATTTGGAAACTGGACCAAATCCAACGATCACACTGCACTGTGTGCCCTGGGTGTGATTGACTCAAACACTTCCTTAAAATTTCCTATTTGTTTCTCTTTAAAAGTTCTGGAAACCCTAATGTGCTGGGGATAAAGGATCGGAGAGGGGACGCGGGTCAGAGGTGGGCGCATCCATCCTGCGCTGGGTCTCCAGAAGCAGAGAGAATAGTGTGTGTGTGAGTGATTGATTCGTACCGCTTCAACCTCACCGTCTTAAACCCTGACCAGAGGGTCACAGCAGAGACGAGCCAGGAACGTTAACCTCTCACAGAAGAATGCTCCGTTAAAGACTCGGCAGGCTCCAAGCGTCTGGCCTGAGAAGTGGAGTTTATTACAAATTACTTTCGCAGGAAGAGACCTGTTGGCCACGATGTGAGCAAGGTTTCGATTAAATCAACACAGAGTAGTAAGAGTTATTGGAATCTTTTACAGTTTAGTGCAAAGGTTTGCATCCTGTAGGACAAAATGAAGACAAAGCAGTTTAATGTGTTCCTAGAAAGGCATTTTCACACTCGAGTTTGCAAACCGTGAAGGATTCTGGGCTCAGCCGATTCACTGAAGGGTAAAGGACCTGAAAGTTTCACTTCGTACCAAACTTTGACCTGTGAATTCGCAAACCTGCCGCTTGTGAACGAATAGAAATGTGTGAAAATGTGAAAACTTCCTGTGTGACTGCAGTTTGGTTGCAGTGTGATTCACTAGAAGGCGGGATCTCATCTCGAGGAAAAACGATTGCGTGTAAATTAACACCACCGATGGGCTGATATTAAATTTGCATAAGACAGTTTTACTATCTAAACTACAAATTTTTTTTGAATTTGATTAATTGGTCATTGGTTTTCTGAAAATAGTGAGCAGTCTCCTCACAACCCTGTAGAATTTTCTGTATTCTGTAGCTTTATATTCTACTTTGTGCTACTGAAATTTCCTGTAAATGAAGTGCAAAACGAGTCGTTGTGTCAAACACCTACAGTCTGATGTCTTGTTTTCCCTCTTTACAGGTTTGTTAAGCCAGCACCTATGTTTCTTGACCGGAACTTTAAGCGGTTGGCAAAAGTCAACAGTTATTTACCTCCATTTGGATTGAAAGCACAAGGTATGCACCTTTTTTTTTTTTTTTTTTTTTTTTTTTTTTTAAATCATTAGTTTTATTTTATTTATTTTTTGGTCTCATGGTATTGTGGATACACGGGCCGTGTGAATGTATCTGCTTTATTTAGACTTGGACTTATTATTGTAGTAGAATTTAATCCGAAAATAGAGCAGAGCGGAGCTGAGCAGTCAAGGATTAAAAGGAAATTGGGAAAAAAACAAAAAAACAACAAAAGGATGACCATGCTGAAAGGGCTAATGAAGAATCAAAACGAATGTTACCATTTAGCGAGCATAGCGTCATGCTACCTGGGCGCACAAGCTCAATTTTATTTTTAGCTGAATTATTTTTTATTTTTTTAAACAATGTTTATTTTGTCAGAGTAGCTGCTTTAAGAGCTCCATATGTGGGGTTAGGTAACGCAGCCCGTCATCTTTCCATCATCAAAGCACAAGAATGTTCCTCCTTAAAACGTCCCTCCTGAAGAATGGCGCTATTGTGCCAATCCCTTTTTTTTTTTACCTACACGGGTTGAGGCAACGATGTACAAATCTATAGACTCGTCGTGATTGTTAGCGTGAATGCGCTTTTTTATCGTCGTCCACAGCTTGAAAATCTCTGATTAGATCCAGTCTGGAAAGATAGCTCAGATTTGAGCGCTCGGTCACGTTTTTCCAGCGCAGGGAGACGACCCGAGCTGAATGTAAGCTTTGTGTGTGGCGCTGAGGCCCGCCACGTCCGCAATACACGGAGGCTTTGTAAAGAGAGCGTCACATGTTTACATTACCGCGAGTTTCTCTTTTCTCCACGCATCGTGGGAGCAGCGTACCTTTCCTTTGAGCTCTGTTCACTCGGAGACGTGATACGTGTGGCTCGTGAATAGAGGACCACAAAGCACTGGAGTATGAGAGATAAAAATAGGTACTGCTTTGCTGCCAGTTTTAGCTTAAACGGATTCTTTTATCCACCCACGGCTCCAGAGTGAAAACATATCCTCAGGTAACTGAAGTCAGGTGAAAGGGAAAGAGAAAGTGCTCGCAATTTATATCAGCCCCGAAGCTTTAGTCTGTCGGCTCGGCGGTGGGTAACGCCGCAGAAATATCATGACACAGTGCTGGAGGAGATTTTCACAATGATATGTACCGTGATATTTAGTTTTAAAGTTGAAACACGATTTTTTTTTTTTTAAAAAAAAGCAACAGCAGCAAGTCAGCCGTGCAAAAGAAATCAAAATAACCTGAGACAGATGACATCTTTGTACAAAATACTCTGAAAATCGACTAACAATGTTCATTTTAATCGTGTTCATTTAAACAAAGTTCATTTCATACCTTAAAGATATTGTGCAATGACGCAATCTACACTTTCTCCAAATGTAGTCGATCAGCCACGATACGTTTGTTTGTTTGTTTGTTTAGTTAGTTAGTTTTTTAGTTTTTTATGGAACAATGAGTCGTCATACATTTTATCAGTTTGTAGTTGCGTTTATAGTTGTGTTTATAGTTGTGGAGCATCCACGAAATAAGTTATTTCCTGTTCTCACTTGCGTTGTAGCAGCTATAAACAGTACCCTCACCAGCTTCTCTTTATTTTCTCTTGAAGTTAATAGACGAGAAACGCAGCTTGTTACGTCATGTTACCGAGAAACTGCGAAGCTGCAAAGGTAGTAAACTTCTCTGTCCTGAAGATGCCAGAAAACTTAGTTAGAGCTCTACTGCTGACTGATAAGAAGCGCTGACGCTAGAGACTCCTTCCATGAATGTTAGGTGACGTCGCGTCACAGATCAGCGATTACACACTTTTTTTTTTTTTTAAAAGAGGAAATCCTTTTACTGTAACTATTAGAATCAGTGCAATGATATAGATCTTTCACATGACTCTGCACACTGCGCAACTGTTTTCCGTCACTCAAGATGAGTCACGGCGAGCAGCTTGGAGTGGCCTGCCGAGTTGTTATAGACATTTTTGGTTGTGTACTGGATAGACACATGCTTTTTGATGACTCATTCCGCAACCAGCTCAAACACTTTACAGCGTGATTATTCAAACGTTCAACTTGTCGAAGTGGTGGAAATTCTCTCCACGTCGACTTCCCACAATCTGAAAGTGTTTTTGCGTGAAGCGCGGGCTTTTCCTCAATAACTCGCGCTCTGATTTTCCCCCTTGCCAAAACAGTGTATACTGAAGGTGAGGGGTTCGTTTGTTCAAACTGCCCGCAGAGATGCTTGGATGAAGTGTTTATCCCATTATGTGAAAATGATTAGGAACCATCGCTCTTCGCAGGTCTCGGTGAGGAACCTGCGGCGGTAAAGTTTTTGCCCCTCCCCAATGTCGGTGTGGTCCTCACGCTGTTTACGCTTAAGCCTTGGTGATGCTTGATGGCAGCTGTCAACGATTCATCCAAACACTGACCACTGGCATTGCCTTCAACTCCTTCAAATCATTAACCCTGTGCTTCGGGTGGTATTCCGTACAGCGGGAATTCTGACCCCGAGAACTGAAAACGAGACTCACGCTTGTTAATATCTTTCAGAACGTTTTAATATCCAGCCATTTCGTTCGTTCCGTTTAGTCTCGGCAAGGCTGAACCACATCAGTCAACGCCGGTATAGGTAGTCATTACTCCACTAACCACACACTCATAAGCACCTCTGCTTTTTTTTTTTTTCCTTCAATAATGTGCTAATGTATATAATACTAAACCAGATGTTGTACATGAGAACACCATTAAGAATGGTGTTACTGGGGAAACTCCAGATGTGTTCTGATTTATGCCGTGTAATGTTTCTCTCACGTTCAGGGACGCGTCAGAAATCTTTAGCCTTTTTTGAACAAATTAAATATTCTTACACAGGGATGAGTCAGACATTTTGTAGTAGCGAAAGTGTAACATGTCATAATACTCAGCTGCATGGCGGACGTTCCATATAAACGGATTAAAAAGCTTTCTTTGTGAGGAGACATTTTTTTGTTATTGAACGTTTATGGAAGGAGTCGCCAGCGCCAGCGCTTTTTTTTTTTAACAGTCAGAGGTTACGTCTTCCGAAGTCTTCAGGACCGAGACGTTTGCGCTTACGTTACGTTAAGTAACAATCTGTTTGGTCAATGTTCTAAAACTACAAAACAATCTGAAATGTATATTATGGCAGAATTTATTGGCACATTGAGATCATTTTGTCGTAAAGTTTTGGTCGAGGTTGTAGTGTATATTCAGGATAATGGCGTGGCGATGCTGAGTTTTGCTGAAGTACACATACCCAGTCCTGTGATGCCACAAAGTGCTCGTTGAATAATTATCATGCCACTTTTGTTTCCATTGCTGGGAAGTCGCATCTTTCCAGAGATATCGGGAGATGAGGCATGATGTGTTCTTGCAGTAAACGTTCCACATGGGCATCAGAAGAATGCTCACTATGGCCAAACATCTCGATAAATTTAGAAACCGAGCTGACACACTCCGAGTGTCTAAGGGAATTAAATTGCAGACTTTGTCACAGGAATGCTCTTTGTTTAAAAATGGCATTCCTGTTTTACAGGCTGGTTTTTCCATTACCTAGATTCCGCATGCTAATAAAGCTTCCAGCGGCACACGGGCTCCCGCTTTGGCTCGACAACACATTCGTCTCTCTCCATCAGGGCGTTTCCGAACGCTGCATGTTTGATATTAGAAAACTATGCAGTCGGTTTGTTCTGATGTGCTATTACATTCACGCAATTGTTCTTCTGTTACTCTTTGCAGATAAAATCATAGAAACTATATTAACTGCTACGAAGGCTTATGGACTGAGTCCAGAACTTGACAGGTAAGTGTGAGAGATGAGGTCTCAAAGCCCACATGAAACCTTACAGAAATTGTATCTAAACTGTTGTGAATAAACAATAAGGGCTCTTTTTTTTTTTCACGCAGAAGCAAGCCTAATTTTCAGAATGAAAACTTTAAACCTATTGAGACTCTTTAGTACAGACACAATGCCAAAACTCTAGCTTCCTGACTTTCCTCTATTTGTTCTACTAGATTCACGATTCAAGAGAGTTGACATATGCACAAGCATCTTTGTACAAAGAAATTCTTACTTTGCACATTCTCACTGAACATAAAATAACAACAAATATTAAAACAAAAAAAAAATTACAAAGTTGTCAGGGTAACAAACAAATTGACAGAAGCATGAGAAACAAAAAACACATTGTATTTTTTTTTTTACTTTCTGTCAGCAAGTTAGTTGTTTATAGTAATGCTGAAATATCTGATCTGTGAAATAAGTGAAATATCCGATCTGATCATGAATTAATTCTAACTCCACCCCTTTTTAAAATTACAAGCTGCCCTCTACGCCAGCGGTCTACAAACTACGAACGTAATTTGCTACATCGATCAGCGCCAATATCATAACCTCAAACCTCAGTAAAGTATTTATTCACAGCTCACAGGAACACGGAGTAAAACATTACGATGAAACATTATGATCACGTTTTTCTATCTTCCCTTAGATTGAGTTGTAAAAGATGTATAATAGTGGGTAATGGTGGAATCCTGGCCAATAAGTCTCTGGGCTCCCATATCGATGAATACGACATTGTGGTGAGGTGAGTATTTACACACCTAGAAAAACGTTTACAATTGGTGTGTGTGTGTGTGTGGTGTAATTATTTACAAAAATATTTCAAATATCATCACCAGCCAGACCTTTTCAATTAGAATTTGAACGTGGTCCAGACTGTAATTGAAAAGGTCTGGCTGGTGGTGATTTTTGAAATCCTAATTGAAAAGATCTGGTTGGTGGTCAGTTTTTTTTGTTTTTTTTCCTCCCTTCTCTGTCTTCATACACCTACTGTGAAAACCACGAGTGTGTGTTTCTATAAAGAGATGGCACAATACCACTTTTTCTTTCTCATAACGATAACGATACCGAAACTGAAATAGCGATTTTCAGCCGATTACAATGCCCATCTTTTTTTTTTTTTCCTTTCATTTTAAATAATACAGGAAAAAATACATAGGTGAAAACATGAAAAACCACAGCTTTATATTCAGTTCAACTCTTTCACCTACATTGCAGATATAATAAGTCTAATAAAATAAATCCAGGCAAAAAAAAAATAGTCAAATACTCCAAAAAATAATCAAGTCTCTTTTATATGTAAACATTTCCAGTTCCCAAAAAAAAAAACGTTTCCAAATCCAATTCCAATCTTTTCCGTCTGTTACGGGATCAGACCGAATTTCTCCCATATCCGATCCACTCTTTTGATAGTAGAATACGGGTATCCTGGGTATCGGATCGGTGCCATCTCTTCTCCTATAGAATGAGCACAGGTCTTTCGAATGTGCTGTATTTCCGAATATCCGTTTCTTTTCAGGTTAAATCAGGCTCCGGTGAGCGGATATACCCGGGACGTTGGTACCAAAACCACCATGAGAATAACATACCCCGAGGGAGCTATCCAGAGGAAAGAACATTACGAGAAAGACTCTCTGTTTGTCTTCTTGGCCTTCAAACCGATCGACTTTAAATGGCTGAAGCATATGATCTTCAAAGAGAAATGGGTGAGGATGAGTTATATTACGATACCTGACCTGTGCTGAGGGAATGTGTTTGGTTTAACTACGGTACCTTATTTTCCACCGACAAGCCAAACTATTACACGATCAGATTCCTAGTTTGTTAAGAAAATAACAACCAGAAGAGGTTTTCCTGGCTTTGAGAAGATGTCATCCAAAAATCTTTATAGTCTATGCACAACTCAAAGGTCCCATCAGTATTAGTTATCACTACAATATCTATAATAAAATATTTGCGCATATCTCCTTCATGCGCATACGGACAGCTCCGCTATGTGCAAGGGGGAAGAAAATTTCTAGCTTTTCAGATATTTGATCACACATGGTAATATAAGGACGTTATTGGATCGTGAAATTTATTTATAGAAAATGAGAAATTAGGCTTTTATGAATGATTAAACACCGTGCGTGATCAGGCGCTTTCTTTTGTTTGAGTTTCTTTTTCTTTCTAATTATCTGCGAACATATTTTGAGATTTTCTAAAACATTCATATTTTTGCCAGTGCTCAGTTTTTCCACTCAGGATGTGATACCGTAAGTAGCATTAGCAAGTCTTATGTACATTTGTTTGGAATTTTGTTAATGGAGTAGGAAGGAAAACACACACGTTAGCAATCTCAGTAGAAATAAAGTCACCTGTAAGAGTAGCACCTGACATCAGCTCCCCATGAAACTCGAATCCTGCCAGAATAAGGCTTCCGACATCAGTTACAAGCTGCACATCGTGTTTCATTGCCTTTATTGCTTTTTTTTTTTTAACTGCGTATTATTTTTAGCTTTTAAAAAGTTCTCATTCAGTTCGGCAGTGAAACAGTTCATCAGTTAAAGTTGCGGTTTAAAGTCTCTGGTTTTTGGTACTTTGGTTCCGAAAACTTTTTGGTACTTTGGTTTTTGAAAAATATTTTTTGTAAGCAGAGAACCCACTATTCTAGAGCAGAAATGCATGAAATGGTTCCAACTATTATTTGCATATTTCAAATTAAGCTTATTTCAGATACACTGTCAATACTTGTACTTGTCTGTTTTCTTCTTCGTGGGCTAATTCGCTCTTTTCAGTGACTTTTGGTGCGTCACATGAATTTAGAGTGTACATTAGACATACCTTTCAGAAGGAATAATTCGAAAGCCTTGTATTGCAATATTGATGCTAAAAGAATTTGAATAAGAAGTGCAGGATCAAGGAAACTATGTTTATTTTGTCTTTTTTTTTCTCATTTCTGACAAGCAGTACAGCCAGTTGATTGACGTATGGTGAATTAGCCTCTTGATCAGGACTTGAACGAGTTTCCTCTTATCTCGGAAGGGGAAGGGATGACAATTTTAATGGCTCTGCTCTCACACAAGCACTTCGTTTTTTTTCCTCTTAGTTTGCAACCATCAAGGGAGTATCTCAAGGGCACTTCTTTTTTTTTTTTTTTTTTTTTTTTTGCGGTTGGCTGTCGTATTAATGAAGCTCTGCCAGGTCGCGGTATCAAGCTAGGGCTAAAAGTAGGGCTCTTTTTTTTCCACCTTCTTGTGTCTGACCTTATTCTTTAAAGCTCCTCTGTAGAAGTGTCTCTGGGATTTTTTTTTTCAAGAGTCTGGAAGCTGTGCACTTGAGGAGCTCTGAGTCAACGCAGCTGTGTGACTTTAAGGGAGCGACAGGACGAAGGAATTTTAACAGGGTGACATTTGTCAGAGCGCAAGAGGCTCGGCGGAGGAAGTAAAGTAGGTTGTTTGATTACTCCTCCTTCTCGCCTTTGAAAAAGTCTGATCGTTAAGGTACAGACGAAGATAACGGATATGCCCTCCAGCGTCAAATAGATTGCCCTTGATCTTATAGTGGCGAGAGCTAGCCAAATTAATTCCTGAAAATCGCTAAATTACAGTTTTAGCGACAATTTGGCCGTGGACAAATTAGCAGGAATTCTATATATATATATATATATATAAAAAGTGCCTTCTAATGCCCACACTCTGTCCATGCATAATAAACATGTGGCCGGCTCAATAATAATCCAAGTTTGTGCATGACTTCCTGTCAGAAATCAAAACTTTAAGTAAAGCATGTGGTCTCTCTAATTTTGGGAGCTTGGCGGGAAAAAAAAAAAACAGCCTGGTCAAAAAAAAGCACTTTAAAAAAAAAAAAAAAAAAAAAAATCATATTCTAGATGCAACTCACTCTTTGTCTGTTTAGTAAATGACAACATTAACATGTTTTTAACACCAGATTTCCAAAGGCGCAAAACGTTACTAAATATGGTTCTCTTTCCTAGCCACTCTTCTTTATAACACAGTACCAAACCACATGTCCTTTTTTTTTCTTGGCTACCATGACTTGTTAAAATGAATCCTTTTATTTATTTATTTATTTTATTTTTTTTTAAGGACACACCCATGTCTGTATAGGAGAAAACCATTTGTTTGGGTTTAAGTCTATAGATAGCGAGGGCTTCATGAGATTTTCTGATTATTCTTGCATTTGTAATTTTCGTTTTGGAAATGAGAGCACACAGCTGTAAAAGATGTTTAGAGATGGCTAGCCTACGACGTGACCTGGCGTGTGTGTATTAGGGTTGTAAGAGTATCATGTTTAAAGTGGCTCCCTTAACTATTTGTCACTTGACAAATGAGGGCCATCGCATTCGTGCGTTCATAATGACAGATGATTCTGAGTGTTGTGGCTTTTTCTGCATGAAGTATTACGAGCTTGGAGAACATCACACTTTCTTTTTTTTTTTTTTTTTTAATTTTAATTAGTGTGTTAACATAATGGTATTTGAGCACTTGGTGAAAATCATTTGTCTACTACATATCCCTTCATGCAGATGAAACATTGTGATCATACCAAATGAATAATAGAGCCTGAGTTTAATCATACATAATCTCCTCAAACACTCTGTAACCTTGGAGATGGTCAGTAATTTGTCACAGGCTTTAGAGATGCAATAACCCAGACCAGTCTTACTTAAACCTTCTTGGAAAACGGTCAGCGCTACTGAGAATCCTGTGCCGAATGGTCGCAAATGCAGCACTCCTCGCTGGAAACCTATCGGAAAAATAAGATGACGGAGATTAGTCATGTCCGCCTTGCAACGCTGTTTTTGACTCGCCTGTATGACAAGCTGGGAAAGCCACAAGAACACAAAAGCATGTGCGACTGTGTGGACAATTACCTTTAGAAAAGCTTGCCTTTAGATTCGGCTCTAATCCTCAGATAGCAGTCTTCACTCTCTCTCCCACACTTAGACTAGTGTTATTTTGAACATTGGTTGGTGGGAGCTTTGATGTGATTAGTTTCAGCGCTGCTTTGTGTAGCGTGGAGCCTCGACAGGTGGAAAGAATGTGAGCCTTTTCATTGCCTGTATGGTTAAAAGGAAAGCGCCGTTGAAGGCATAGGAAAGTAATGCTTGCGCAACACCCAAAGACTCACCTGACTCAACAAGAAAGGTATTCTTGAAACGAGATGATCCAGGAACTGTGTTCAGGACTGGGATTGTCATAATCAAGTCCATTGGATTTTATTGTCTTCTCATCCACATTCGCAAATACAACAGAACAAAATACCGTGCCTCAGGGACAGAGCCGACATTTTGTTTTTTTTGTAATCTCCAGACACTGAGGCGAGGCTGTTTTATAACTTGCTACAGAGGTGCCAACGTCTGTGGATTAACTGAAGCATGTACAATGTTTTCACCCCTTGCTACAGTGAGACAGGAGACGCTTGAAAACCTTTCTGCTTTTTCAGCTAAAGCAGCAGTCTGATCGACCGTGAATACATTTCACCTTGTGGAAAGGCAAATCACCGAAGGGGAAAGGGTGAAGAATGTGAAAGCAGCATGTGCTTCTGTCAGTGGTTACTTGCGCTTTATACCAATTTTATCCAGGTGAACTTTGACACGTGAATTCATGAACCTCAGCTGTGTGAGTTGGTCAAAAATGGAGAAGCTGCTTATTATCTAGCTATGCTCTCACAGGTGGTTATCATATTATACATAAAACGGTCAAGCTGAGTAAAGAAAGCATGCATACCCATACTGCGATATCCTACATCACATGCAAAACTTATAAGAGTTTGCAATCTACAAATGACCATCAGGACTTCATAAGTTCCGTTCGTATGGATGCTTTGCAAATATCGTGTCTTGCTTTCTTTATTTCTTTACTCAGGCAGTTGGAATTCATCTAAATGCCATGTTTTTTCGACATGTGCAGCGAAGTTTTTCAAGGACGCAAACCGTTAAACCTCCGTTCCCCTAATATTCTTTGATATTTTACTGAAATTGTGGCCATAAGTTCATATTTAAAATCTTGGAACCAAGATAACCATGACCATGATCATTGGTCCGGTAAGCACTGCACTACTGGAACATGTCTTCTGTGTTACTAACCTAAACTGTCTGTTGGCCACACAGGCTTTCCTAATAAAAAATTTAATTAAAAAAAGAAAACTGGACTTCTGATTGCACACTTGCAGATGGCAAGAGCAGGGAAGACTTTGAGGTTCAGGTCAGCAATCATGGCATTTCAAAGGGCTTTTTTTCTCATTTGCATTTCTTGCATTTTCTTTTATGTTCTCTTAATCAATACCACCCAGAATGAGCATAGATCTGTTATGGGTTCTCCTTACAAGCCTGAAACACTTGCCTTTCTGGCAACCTATTATTGTCATTAGAAGTCGAATAAATTCGCTATGATTACAGTAAACTGAAGTAAAAAGTTCCAGGGCTCTTAAGGAATGTACAGGTCCTTCAGAATAACCTTCACCACCTGCCTTTGTGTCATTTATATCTTTCTTCCTGTTTCTCTTTTAATTAAACAGTATTTCAGCCATAGATGCTTAACCTAGTTGTTGAAAGATTACATACACTAATGTTGTACGAGTAATATCATTGCCTGTGATTGTTAGAATATAATTATAGATGAATCCAAACTGTGTAACATCCTTTTTTTTTTTATTGTTGTTTATGCCAGACCTCTTTTCTGTTGATGCCGAGAGAAAGCATGACTCTAACATCACCAGAAAAGGTGACTTACAAAGCATCTCTTCAATGCTTTGGAATGCTCATGGAATGCTGTGGAACATTTATAGCCTATAGTTATAGTTTTCTTCATCAACAAGATTTCAGGATCTCAGGATTTCAGTGTCTTGGATGTCCTTTCATTCTTCATAGTTTTGTGGGGGGTTTTTTTCTTAGTTTTTAGAGCCCTTTACACTGAGCTTATCTTAATCCTTTTCAAATCAAAAGATTTTTTCTGACCTCTCGCATCCTTTCACCTAAAATGGAAATCATTGTAAAATCACTAAAATGAGTATCCAGGGGTTAGATGCACGAGGAGTTGACCGTGCTCGGCCCGACATTCTCACAACAAAGTTCAGCTCAAACACTCGGAATGCCTCATGCCTCATGCCTCATGCCTCAGAGGTTCATTCCACAAGCTAAACATTGTTAAGAGCCTCCACTGTACCACATGTTCTTCTGAGGAAGTGCAAACGCACAAGTTTCCCACCCAGGATAACCCCAGTGAGTTGGGAAATCAGACAGCTTCAGTCTCAGAAAAAGAAAGATGTCAAAGTCATTAGAAAGGAACAGAAAATGGGTAAATGCCTCAGATTCTTTTGAACAAAAGGAAAGCCATCAAGGTATTTAACAGAATTTGAACCTTTGTACTTGGTAATTTGTGGGATTTCTTTTTCATGATCATGACCTGCCTCAGATGAGTGCTCCTCCACATGCACTCAGCCGTGTCATCTACAGCCCAAGCATTTATTCCGAGGATCCTAGAAAATACCGGGCCCAACCCTCAGCATGCACAAGACAAGACTCCATCAGGATACATCTATGTGTTCTGTTATGTTTTGCATCGATTTAAATTAAAGTGGGTTGCCAGAATTATCTACCAATGCTTTAATGCTACAAGCAATCAGAGCATGGCAACTCAAGCAGCAGGAGCACATCTGTCCCACAGCATGCCTGAGCCTCTTATGGGCAGATTTGCGAAGCAGTTCAGTCAACTAGAGTGTCTACCATAAAAGCTGTTCATTTCGCTTTAACAGCGTACCTCCCAGGTTTATTGACCCTCTAACTGTAACTTTAAAGATAAACAGGAAGCCAACAAAAAAAAAAAAAAACGATGCTGTGGTTGTGCTCTGCGTGCATCTACTAGAGAGGTTTTTTTCCACTGGAGACTGAAGCCCATTCTTTACTGTCTGCATAGGTTCTCACTGCTTTGCCAAACTTCTTGATTTAAATTCTTGTAGAAATTAATTAGTAGGCAGTCTTCCTTTTTGAAGATTTCGGCTATATAAATGGGAGCACCTGTAAAACGGTTTACGGATCGGTATCTGTTTTTTTGTTTTTTTTTTCTTTCTTCTTCTTTGCCTCCCTAGTCCTAAAATTCCCAAACTACCACCAATCTCAAACATTCCAGCGATACCTTATAACCAAAGCAAGGACCTCCTCAAATAACCCTCAGTGTGAACAGTGTTATTCTGTAGAATTCCATTTTTTTAAAGACTTATTAGCATTAACGAACACCGGGGAACTTCCCAAGTGATGCCCTGCCTGGTCTGTTATATAGCTTTTTACTTTCAGTTTTATTTTTTATTACTTCAAAAGCAACCTGTTCAGGACAGTCCTCAAACTCAGCCCATCAAGGCCTTTCACTTGAGTAGTTCAGGTAGGAGGAACCCTGAAGAACCAATTAGAAACTCACATGGACAAGAGCAGAATGTGAAACTCCACACAGACAGTAATGCGAGCTCAGGGTCGAACCAGGGACCCTGTAGCTGTGAGGTGACAGCACTACCTGCTGCCCCACCGTGCCGCCAATCCCATTCCAGCCCAGCCCACCCCACCACGGCTTCACAAATGAGGTTAAATGGTTTACAATATGAGGATCAATATTTCCATCACTTTGGTATGAGTTTCATCCCAGAATTCTGCAGGGATCATATAGTAAACTTGTTGATACTGGTGTATTTTTGTCCTTTAGTTAGTCCATGTCTGCCTCAGAAAGATCCTCAGTAGACCCTCTACATATTGGCCATATTTTTGAATAAGCACTTATTCTGCATGAACTAATATAACAACATGCATCTGTTCAAGAAACCAAGCTGCCGTTTGTCCAATTTGCTTTTGTCCAAGGACTCTTGGTTCTTGGATAAAGGGGGCCTGTTTATAAAAAGGCCCATGAGAACCTTGTTTTTAACCTGCTAGTCTTTTTTTAACCCAATGAAAATTCATTAAAAACAGAAATTGTATTATTTCCGGTTACTGGCAGGCTGCTAAACATAGGTCCAAAATGGGGCCTGTTATTTGTATTGCCGTTACTAAACAATGTCTTTGGTTTTTCCACCCAGATTGATCTCCTTGCACACTATGTTTCTAGTGTCTACTTTGAGTGTTCAGTAATAAAGTTCAAGTGTTCAGTTTAAGTGTTTAGTAGTAGAGCAAAGTCTCAGTTTAAGACCTCTCATTAGTGCTCACACTTTGGCTTGATACACAGGCTATGTGCTCTGTGTGTGGAACATAAACATAGTACATGGGAGACATATAAAGGAATGTTTTTTTTTTTCTTTTCCAGAAGAGACATGCTAACAAACACCCACCCTATTCTAAATAGCCTGAAATGTTGTATTCCTTGGGGCTTGCACCTGGGTTTACATACATTATGTGCATTAGAATTAAAATTATTGTAAATGGTGTGATTGGTGGTTGGATTATGCATGAAAGAGTTCACTGCCAACTTTCAGTTTGTGTTTGCTTCCCTGTGATAGTATCCAAGAGACATGCTAGATATACATCTCATCCATACATGAATCCAGAAGTGAACCATCCAAGCTCTTTGTTGTGGTTTTAGCATAAAGATGAAACATTTTGTTGCTTGCACACACACGCACTCAACTTTATGACTTGTTCCACAATTTTAAATGTTTAAAAACCAAGAAAAGCAATCACACATGACAGCTGAAATTGCTTGAGGAGTGGATCTGAAGCCAAGTGAGGTATTTCCCATTGCCTACAGCTAGACTATGAATTTGTTTATCTTAATTTAAGGTGAACTTAAGCTACTTTCAACTAAAACTCCTACTCAGAATTTCTGACCTTCGATTAAGAAAAAAAAAGCCCAACTTTACTTGGAATTCCTATTCAGTTGGGAAGCTCTCCTCAACCACAGGTTCAGTTGCTCACACCATTTTCAGTAAATTATATACCTCTTTACTACTTTAAATGAGTTTATAGTAGTATTTACATTAGTTCAAGCAACACTGACACATTAGTTGGTTAAATAACACTAGCCATACATTTTTTGAGAAAGTGAGTACATCATAAAATCATAATTACGAATGTTATCTGGCTAACTTGTTGCTAACAAAACACACACTTTCATGGAGTCATCCATGTTTTTTCCCCATTTTGTAGCAACGCACCAAGCTTGAAAATTACAGAATTCTGAGTTCAGACTTCCCCCTTCTGAGTTAATTTGAAGGCAGCATATATTTAACCCACATTTCATATCTCGGTTCAAGGTTATTCAGTCTTCTTCTACATTTATCTTTTATCAAGCAATTTTTTTTGTCCTGCAACTTGTTAGCTCCTTTTTAATGCATGTTAATTGGAGATCTTTTCCTGCTTGTCTATATCTTGTGTGGGCTAGAAATTGAGCACTCCCATTCCTCAGTGTAAATGTGCACTTGCAACGAATGTTTCCCTGATGACTTGTTCTCAGCGAGGGGAAGGTTGGCGATGAGGCCTGTGATTTTTATGGGGTGATTTAACACTTGGCGGCCATGCTGGAAGCTTGTTAAGGGCGCGCTGGAGTTATGCACAGAGACAGTAAGCCCTCTCTCACCTGCTGCTTTATTAGACAGATTGGTTGGATGAGAAAATTGGTCGTTAGCAAACCCTGCAGGAAAGGTGATCAGTCAGAGGCTCTCACTCTCCGTCTTTCTCCAGTCGTTTGGCTGGCTGTGGTTCCCCAAAGTAATGCTGGTAAAAGGTGTGTTTGGACTAGAGCCAGGCAAGGCTAGAAGAGGACTTCAGCAACAGCACTATGTTTAGAATCGCCATGTTTAACTTTACTGGGGACGTAACATGAGCCAGACTCTGACCAAACTCCAAATGAAAATAGCTGTCATAGAGGAAGTCAGATTATTTAAACATGGCAAATGGAGTATTGCTGAGAGAGTTACAGCTACTTGGACTCCTTGTCCATACATTACATTAATTCTTTCTACATTGATCATTTTATTTAGGATCTGTGCATAGTCAACGGAGTAAGATGTAGTTTCTTTCTTCTTAGTTTGTAGTTTTTTTTTTAATTTGGCTTCTCTGAATTGTAAAAAGTCTATTTTGTTGCCTTGTTGGATCAAATGTGTATTTGGTTGGTTTGTGACTTAGGCAGCGGAACCCACAGCTTAACAGACCACATGTACCCGCCTGTCGGAAAGGGCTTAAAATGGCTTGAAACATCTTGTGTTAAAAAAATGTCTCATAATAAAGTGGTTTATGTAAGGAATGCTCAGAATGGCAGCGAATTAAATTGGTCCACGAGTGCACTCTAGGTGACACCTAATACAGATGGTATTAGAAGAAGCATCTTTTCCCCGGCAGACTCACTATCTGTTT
The DNA here is from genome assembly GCA_033441845.1 of Pangasius mekongensis. Taxonomy (NCBI): domain Eukaryota; kingdom Metazoa; phylum Chordata; class Actinopteri; order Siluriformes; family Pangasiidae; genus Pangasius; species Pangasius mekongensis. The sequence continues at coordinate 18,410,379 of JAKKZJ010000021.1, read as the reverse complement.
GCATGGCCATTCCTTAAGAAGGAATGTACAAGGAGCTCCCAGAGGAATGCTGTCGTCATGCCTGAGTGATTGTAAAGGAATCAATCTGTGACATCCTGTGTTATCCATCTTCAGACAACCCATCTCTCACTTTATACCAAACACCTCTGCGGTCAGGTTTCAGATGCCATTGCAAGGCCTACATGTTCACCATTATGCAGAATACTTCTTCTGAGTCACAGTTCTTTTAGGAAGATCCTGGATAGCGAAAAGCTAACCCAAAACAATAGCCTGCATACTTGCCTTGATGGCTGTGTATTTCTGGCCAGGCAGTGTTAAACATGATCTGGCATTGCCATTTATTATGTAAGGTGGTTATTCTTCCCTGCACATGCACATACACCTGTTTTGACGTTGCAGCATTCCGCAGACTTTGTGTTGTGCCGCTTCTTAAGCCAAACCCCCCTTGTTGACAGGAGAGATGATGTGTTCTTGCTGTGGCTTGCTCTGGGGCGGCGTTTTTTTGTTCAAAGCCATTTGCCGAGCTCAATGGCTGCTCCCATTATTTGACAATATCAAAGGCAGTGTCTCCTTATTTGAACAGGTGACTCCCATTAAATTGGATGACCCAGCTGGCGCTCAGCCAGCAGCCCTGTTGCAGCTTTGCCGAGCCCAGTGTTAGCAGCACTGATGCTTGATGATCTCAATGTGAGGCTGCCGATTGAATAATTGCTCAGCTGCTCCACTTGGCCAGTTCTCTGAGTAATTGGTATCAACCTGGGGGCTGCTGCAGATCCTCGAACACCCGTGGAGGTCAGGATCTCATTCATCTATTTCCTGTGGGCCTGTCCAACATGGATGTGCTGCCTCACTTTTAATGAAATCCGCCCGTGTGATCGGCCTCCGGTCACGTCCTTGTGCACTATCAGTATGCAGTGATGGCATGTTTGACATGTTTCCTCATGTTTATGGAAAAAAATTTCACGTATTGAACCTTTTATGAAAGAATTCTTATTTTAATAATGACCATCTTGGAAAAGGTGATGAAAAAGGTGTTGATTTGGCTCATTTTGTATTCAGAACTTGCGTAAGTCTTAATAGAAACCTGTCTAAATATGGTGTCTTTCTGTCTTTGCCTTTTCAGCAAGGTACAGAGGGCTTTTGGAAGTCTGTGGCCAAGGATGTGCCCAGGGAACCCTCTGAGATGAGAATTCTCAACCCTTACTTCATCCAGGAAGCTGCCTTTCAGTTCATTGGCCTGCCACTGAACAATGGTGTCATGGGTAAAGGGGTAAGTGCCAGTCTGACTGTAATTTCAAGCAGAACTTTAAAAAAAAAAAAAGTTGTTTGAAAATGTATTATAATGAAGGTGTCACAATCTGATGCACAACTAAGGAGTGTCCTTCTTAACAATTCTTAGTGAATGGTCCAGAAAAATCATAAAAGTAAGCCCTTCTGTTGACACGAGCAAGATTTCACAAATTAAGACCCTGCAATATTTCTGTAAATACTTCTTTTTCACTTGTAATTCAGCTTTATTAGAAAGTTAAATTTAAGAGGTAAGTAATCAATATTTCCCTGTGTATCTTTGTATTGTATTAATAAAAAAAAAAAAGTATTTCATTGTCTTCATGTGCAACCACTCAAAAATTATATTGATTCCTTACTTTACAAGACATTGACCCCAAGTTTTGGAGGAAAACTTGACCTTCTTGGAACTGTTAGCGCTGTTGAGGGTCCAGTTGGGTGGGTTCGTACTTTCTGAACCAAAATGGCAGTGTGCCCCTTAAAGCCAATTTTATGGAAATGGGGGTCACAGGAAGCCCTGGGCACATGTTTCCTCAAATGGATTGTAATTACCTCAAAGGTGACCATAGGTCAAACACAGCATGGCTAATCCTCCAGATAGGAACAACTAAAGCCCAAAAACTGTCTCCAAAGCAGGCCAGGCAATTCACTGCCTATTTTATGCTTTGTACCTCAAGAACATTGTACTTAAGGGTAAAATAAAACTAGAAAACAGAGTTCATTTTATTGAAAGGATGATCTGAGTACTGGCTGACCGCTGCAATGAGATGACCTTGATAAAACAGATGTAGAGATGCTATTTAAAAAAAAATAAATAAATTTAATCTTATTCTTTAGTTTTCTCGGGTATTCTGGAAGTCAAATGCACCATGGGTATTTAAGAAATGCCTGCTATTGTGTGTCATCTGGTTGTGATCTCTGCCACTGCTCTTCTTTTTGGCTGCCTTCCGAAGACTTCACAATAAGTAAACACATGCATTGTTCAGATATAGTACATAGTCTTCAGGGGCGGTCCAGGAGTAGCAGCCTAACCAGGCAGTCATAAAAGAAGTGTGTTTTACATTCCTCAAGTCTCAAAGACAAGGGTTATGAAAAAAAAATTGCTCAGCTAGGAAATCAAGGGAACAAGACATACCAATTCAGGAAATGAGACTTCTATGAGCTTTGATTTATGAAAGCTCACTCGGTTTGTTTCTTGAAACACCCTAAGAGCTGCTTGATAAAGCTGTCAGCCGTCAGGTCTTTCTGGAACGTGCAAAGACAGGATTGGAACGTATTGAAGTTGACCACCTCATGAAGATCAGTGCCCTCTTTGAACTGAAGAAACATGTGCAAAGCATGTGGAGCTGCCCTACAAGGCCCCTCAGGGTGTGTGGGTAGGAGAGAAGCTGTCCCATACGGTACTGATCAAGGCAGGACACACTTAGAAACATCCTTCCCCTTCTCCGAGTCCTCCTAACACTCACCTGCTGGGGATGGGCATGCTGCCCAAATCTTACTCCTGATTGTGTGTGTGTGTGTGTGTGTGTGTGTGTGTGTGTGTGTGTGTGTATGTGTGGGCCTGTACAAATCATACCCCAGGCTGTTGCAAGCTAATGATTTTGAATAGGTTACCCACCCCTGGGAGATGGGGAAGTGGAGGTCTGCCTTCTGAAAATTGGCGTGTCATGGGCAGGGGAGGCAGCTCAAGATGAGTTAACAATTGCTGCCATGAACAAAGCCAGGTTCCCTCACAGGCACTCAACCAGCCAGCCCTGCTCATGTCAGGAGAAAGGGGAAGGGTGGTAACCAACCCCAGGCATGATGGCGCTGATCAGCTCTAACCAGTACACTGCAAACCTTACCCAATCCCTCATATTTTGTTGCTAATCATCACATTTCCAAGGGCTTGCCCGAAGCACTTAGCTTTGTACTCTCATGACATGGTTTACAAACCTGCCAGCCTTTAACGCATTTTGTGTAGAACTCAGAGTACATTACTGCGAGTTATCACTCAAAAACACACGAAAAGATCAGTCTTCTTTCTTCTACCGAATAATAGCAGTTGATGACTCAATTAATGATTGACAGTCGCATAGGTGTTTTGAACTCTCCGATATTAACTGACACTTCCTCCCATCTCATAGTAATCTCTCGTCTGCTCTTGCTTGAAATGGAGAATGTTTTGATTTCGGTAGTGTGAAATAAAACCTATCACTTCATGCTCAACTTAGACAAATGTATAGTTAACATCAGTTAACCATATTTATTAAGGACGCCACTGATAATGTTAAATTTTTGGCCAAAAAAGGAGGATTAAATAGGACTACAACTATGTGTAATATAGTTTTAATGATTAATGTAATTTTGTATGATAATGATAACTGTAAAGTGATTTAAAAACAGTGCTTGCTGTCCTGCAACAGTTAGCATAGCCATGTTCAAACTGTGTGGTGTGCATCTATACAGTGTTTTATGGTGTTGACGAGGAAGGCGGCAACAGTCTCAAACGCGTCTGGTGGTTACCGTTAAACCTTGTATATACCCGTACTACAGGTGTATATACAGGTATTCTACCTTAGATAAGAGATTTGTGCAAGAACTACGGGCTCAATTTTAATCAAACCTGATGGGTTGTTAGTCTTGCCAGCCAGACTTCTGGCTTTTGCTAGAGTCTGGTACTTTTTAACCACACAGTGTGGCCAAGAAGTGCTTTTAATTGTTTCGAACAAATCTTTTGAATAACACCAAGCTAAGTGTACAAAATCTATTAGACGCTCTGTGAGCCGTGACTACACCATTTCTGACCATCATCAGCATACTTACTGTAAATATAGGAAAGACAACTGTAGATCTGCTGTTGGTCATTAAAAAAAAATGACCTACTTGTTTCCACAGAACATTCCAACACTTGGTACTGTTGCTATAACAATGGCCCTGCATAACTGCGACGAGGTTGCTGTTGCTGGATTCGGCTATGACATGAACACCCCTCATGCACCCTTGCACTACTACGAGACAGTCAAAATGTCTGCCATCAAAGAGGTATGACTCGTTTTTTTTCCAGCTTTCTGCAGTGTAATATTTGAACAGGTGGGTCACACTTGTTTTTGAAGTGCAGACCTTTATCTGACCTTCTCTTGTTTAACTGCAATAAATAGACGAGTGCACCAACAGTATAATTAGCTGACTAAAACTGGCTTCTTTTCCGATCACATCTTTGCTACTGTGTTTTTTTTCAGCCCAGCCCTGATTAAGATAACCTGTGTTTTGCACACATCATAAAACTCCTTTCTGCCATTTGGCTTGGCTGCATAGAACTCGTAAAATGTCAAGTTAGGTGGTTAATACACTGACAGTGTCAACTTACTCCTTCAACACCCATCTGAAGACCAGAACATCACTGACATATGTTACTTAAATTTAGAATGACAAATAACAGCTTTTGCCTGTCCGAACTAGCCTGTCTAATTCAATGCACAGATTGGTCAATAGTTATATTATGCAAGCTGTGAGTCAGATTTGGTCCACAATTGACTTTTTACTATGTCTAACCAAACACTGGGTGAGTAACCTGACAATAACAGAAACCTTCTTTGCATTTTTCATGACATTTGTTAGGATCCTGAGCTGTTTAAGTACATCTTGTTTACCAAGTGACTCATTGCGAGTGCAATTACCCCAGGACAGTCCGCAGCCCTCCCTTCTAGCAAAAGAGAAGTCACTTCTCTATCTATAGACACATAAGAAAGTGGGATCATTCCAGCAATCTTGGTGTTTTCTCCTACGAGCCACAAGAGCCTGAGGAGACTTGGACGTCTGCATTCATTCCATTCAAAGATTGAAACCTTGCTCTTGGATTTGCTGACTTTGCTGTGGATACGTTCCTCTAGATGGGCCCAAGAACCCAGACGAGAGGCTTGACCGATCAGCGTGATTCCTCGTGAAACCAGGACCTTCCCACACGGCTTCAGGGCCCCTAACAGGAATCTGAGGCTCTGGTTTCAGCTGAGAGTGTCAAGGTCTTGGGCTTTACTGCTGTGGGTTTCAGGGACTCAGACTTAGCCAAGGATCTCACTTTTTAACAAGAATCATGAACTCCTTTCACCGAAATATTTGCGAGAAGGAAATTATTTGTGGCAGACATGCTAATGTTTGGGTGGTCTGTTGTCCAGTTGGGATTGGTGTGGAGAGGCCTTGACTTGAGAAGAGCTGGATCTCAAACTACACCAGGGCTGGGCACTTTCTCTAAAAGTAATTTTATCTCATTTTGTGGGGAGAAAAAAAAAAATTAGCAATGACCTGCCATGTCCCACTCCCATTTGTAAGACAGTTTACAGTGGGGTTGTCATGGTAACTCATTTCTCATTGATGGTGCTGGTTTCATGTTTTTTTTTTTTCCTGCCCCACTGTCATCCTCGCCATTGAGACATTTCAATAGCAAAGCTGCGATTGAATGTAAAACACTGAACCCTCTTTGTCCTGAATGTGGCTTTAAAAAAAACTACAAAACCCACAGTCAGGTCTCGTCATCCCCCTTCCCACATGGGACTCCATGAACCCTCGGAACTGATGGAAATATCTGGCCTAAGCACAAAGCAGAGAGGAAGAATCCGCTGAGGAACTCCACAGCTAATGTATTTACCATTTCGTTGCATTTTGAACATCAACAAGTTCAAATTAAAATCGTAAAATTAGAACGATTTATTTCTACATTCACTAATACCTACATGCCTACATCTTGTCTTGTTTTTCTTTCTCATGTGTGATCATCTTGTGAAGACTTCAGTTAATATCCGTTTTGCCTTCACCAATTTATTTGTGGCCTACACCAATCCTTAGATTTATTATTTAGTATTTTTGATGAGCAGCTGTTGGTTGACTTATTTGAAGGATATGTAAATCTAAGTTAAATGCAAATCTTTGCCATGCAAGCCACTTAAAATTACACTTGTTTTCTTTGTGTGTTTTCTTACTATAGCAGAACAGAATGTTAGAAACAGGGACATATTAAAGTATAAATCTGAAAAATAAATCTTGTGTATGTTATTATCGTGAACCGGGAATTGACTAAATATGACAAAAAAGAAATCTGAACACACTGTCTCCATTTATTCTACAGTCATGGACTCACAATATCTCCAAGGAGAAGGAGTTTCTCCAGAAGCTGGTGAAGGCCAACGTCATCACAGACTTGACAAAAGGGATCTGATTGTCCCAGCGTGGATGCTTTTACCACAGAGCGAGAAACCGAGGATGGTGGGAAACCCGGAGAACATTGACGTGTATGGCTGCAGCGGTAAAGGGGGAAGTGATGCGAAAACACGTGTGTGCCTTCTGACTGAAAAGCTTCCTCTGACCTGGATTCCGTCCTGAACATCTGGAGAGACCAGCTTTTCCTCTGTTCCACATTCATCCTCGATTACGAGTCGAGACAAGTGTAATCAAAGACCTGAGAGGTGGCGAACAGAAACTGCGCTTGACGCATGAACTGGACTGATTGTGCCAAATGTACCTCTTTGGAGGAGACCGTTCTCCTCTACAACATGAATGTATTCACTGTGTAGATTCCACCGGTCCTTAGTGTTATTTTATCATCATGCCTTTGTTTTTCCGTCCGCTCTGCGCCATCACTGGAAGGTCAGAGGTCGGTCTTCATATAGTGACACGAAGGGTATGCTAATTCTTTTTTTTTTTTTTTTTTTTAATTATTTATTACATAACTTAAGCCCTCTTTAATTGGAGAGGATTTTTAATGTTTTACTCTGTATAATGGGAGGCTTGGGTTTTTTTAAAAATGATTTTCTTATTTGATTTTTTTTTTTTTTTCCTGTTTAATTACATTGTATACTCTCTCTCTACAAATCAAGACCGTAATTGAACAATTCATCTAATTCATCCTTACGCCAAGCCGCCATGATGTTTGTGTCGTGCCTCTTGCTGAAGGTACCGAAGGTCCGGAATACAAAATGCCTGAAAATACAAATGTTTACTTTTTTGATAACATGATCTGCTTTGCCAGGTTGGTGGTTATTTTCCGAATAGTTTTGCCTTTGTACTTTTTTGAAGCGGTTGTCTGTATTTTTAAAAATTTCTATTGAGATTCGTCATGGCAGTTGTTTGTAATTTCATAAGCTGTATATTTTAGGAGAATGGATGTAACATTCTACAGTCAGGGGAAAAGGAACCTCGCCATTTTTTGCAGTACATCGTAATTTTGTTTGGGGTTTTTTTTGTTTAGATTTGCACAGTAGATATTATTGCATTACAGCTTTACAGAGATTCAGACCTGAACCCACAGCAAGCCAAAAGTGTGAGGAACTCCCCAGGATAAAGTAAAATTATAAAGGGGTCTTTAAAAGAGCTGAAATCAGAAACACGCGTGCTGATACAGGGGTGGACAAATCATTAGTCCCGTCACCCAGGACGAGCAGATTCCATGTTTGGACTCTTAGAATTTAAATTGTAGTTACCTGGACAAGTAGGTTCAACAAACAGAAACAGCTAGCACAACCCACATCTCATAGTTTCCATAATAAGAGAAAATAAAGACACTAGCCAGATTGAAATTCTGTCTTTTACATGCAAAGCACATAGCTGGTTTTTTTTTTTAATTATTATTGCTAAATTTTTGTTGTGGTTGCAAATACTACATGATCACGTGCTCATTAGTCTTAATTAATGCACTTAGCTAGCTAACTGGCTCGCCATATTTTATTACATTATGTTAGCTACCACTTTTTAGCCTCGTCAGTTACGTTTCCAGGCCAAAACACAGGTCTGAGCTAGCTAACCAATTTTTATTATTTGTCCACCAAATTTATACGCAATCATGTTTTCTGTATACACTACAGTCCACATGCTCACAATTTAAGCGTAAATGTAATCAGTAGCAGTATTACGAGGGAAAATAAAGGTGAAGACATTGTTAATCAGCAGCTCATGTGAGGTTCATCTCAAGAAGTCCAAAATATGACTGGAAATGAATGGAAATTGGTATATCAGTGCATTTTGACACAAACAGCAGTATCATGTTAACAAAAGAAGAAAATCAGTACTTTATATTATATATATATATATATATATATATATATATATATATATATATATATATATAATTATCTTCAAAGGCATAATAAATGTGTTGACCATTTTTAAGGTTTGGAAAGTGTATTTATCTTAGCCAAGTTCGACCATTCTTGCCCATCCTTACCATCCTTACCAGTATATCAATTATATTTGAGATGTTATTACCACACACAAACAAAATGAGTCCAAAACCGAGTGGAATGGTCAAACTAGGCTAAGTATATGATATTTATTATGTTTGGAGATCTGTGTAATGCTGGATACAGAGTATCTGAATCTCATGCCAAAGACATGTATGCCGTAATGTAGTATTATTAAGTGCTTCCTGAAGTATGTCCCGATCTCTGTCAGCACTTCAAGAACAGAACATGCTTCTAAAGTCTGGGCTCCTTCATCGTTACTGTACTGCCTGAGTTTTATGTTGTTTTTCTGGACAAATCATGAGGATGAAGAGTGTTCGATCAGTTTTTCGAGAAACGTGGACATGTTGTTTATAGCTTTCTGGACGACTTCCTGTCAAAACAACTGCCAGTCGAGTCAACCATCGAGTCAGCCAGAATATGCATGATGATGTCCAACACCTACCTTCGCCTCTCAGATCGGTAGGACTGTCTGCTGTCAATTAATGTAAGAATAAATAAAGAAAATGAGAAATGGAAATAGAGTGTATTTTAATTCTTGCTGCACATACACAGCATAAAATATACATAATTCTATTATATGTCAACTATCTACAAAACGAGTGACAAATTCAAGAAAAAAAACAATGACTTTGTTATGCTGTGACATGGTTTGGGTCCACTGGGTCACTACAAATCAAATCCACAGTAATTCTAATCGATCCTCTTTATCCTGATAGACATGGGCTCTTTCATGGTGGCTCCGCCCCCATCCACAAGGCCTGAGTGCCCACTCAGTAGGTTGATGAAAATGCAAATGATGCAAATCATGATTAATGATGCTATGGCCTTCAGACTCATCACATCTCACCTCAATTACTCATCTATGGCACATTTTGGATTGACATATTAGACAGCGACAGCACTCTCCACCACCACCCCCATCAAAACACCAACTGAGGGAAGATCAGTCGTGGCTTAATGGTCCGAGAGTCGGACTTGTAACCCGAAGGTGAACCCGAAGGTCTTGGGTTCGAGTCTCAGGTCCGGCAGGGATTGTAGGTGGGGGGAGGGAGTGACTAGCACTCTCTTCCACCCTCAATACCACGACTGAGGTGAGACCCTTGTGCAAGGCACCGAACCCCCAACTGCTCCCTGGGTGCTGTAGCTAAAATGGCTGCCCACTGCTCCGGGTGTGTGTGTGTGTGTGCACTTGGATGGGTTAAATGCAGAGCACAAATTCTGAGTAGGGGTCACCATACTTGGCCACAAGTCACTTCACTACTTCACTTCATCTTTTGGATGAACATTGTGCATCCCAACAATACACTTCCAGAGATGTGTAGAATCAATGAATGAATAGAATCAAGAATAGATGTTCTGGTGGCTTGTGGTGGCCTGAACACCTTGCTAACACACTTGATGTTGCTTGTCCTTTGATTTGGGACCCATCTGAAGCTTATGGATCCATCTGGTTTAAAATCAAAATACTAAAATCCTATAATTAGTCAACAACTGTTGGTGCTAAGGGGGTCTCTCTTTCTGCGTTTTTAAAATGACATTGACGCTAGTTTGTGAACTCCGTCAATTCTTTTGAATCTGCTTGAAATGTTAGAAATTTTTTTTTATTTTTATAAGTCTTTCTGCTTTCCATGTGTCATGGTTGATTTCAAAAACAGAACATACACTCATTTTAAGTATAAATGTGTATTTGGATAACCTGTGCAATCTTTTTGACCTGTAAAAACCACCCCACCATGTTCAGATTTTCCACAATTATGTAAATCTGCCAGTCAGTTCATAGGAAAGAGATGCATTGCAGAGTAATCCTCCACTGACGTGAACTATAGGCTTAGCATTAACCAAAGCAGTGCTGGAAATTGTCCCAAATGAGAATATTATACAATTATTTCGATTTTTGGTGGGTTTGTTTTTTTTTTTTGGATAATTATTCTCCAATTCTCTCAGTCCACACCATATGGAAAATCTGTTTGGCAGCGATCACCATGTATTGCTATATTTAATCCCTATTCGAGTTACAAATCTGATTCAGAGTGTAGTTTTAAATGGCAAAAGACCATCTAATGGGACCTTAAAATCCATTGCTATCACTACCTGCAGGGAATCTGTGTAATAGTGGAATTTTTCTTTGCGCTCCTTATCCATTTAGGTTTTGTGAGGATCTAGTTTCATTGGAATGGCCCCAGAAGACCCTTAACATCGACTTGAGCTCGGCTCAGCCGGATGCTTGAGCAGATGTGCTAGAGCATCTAACTCTAAATCCCTTTAATGGTCGAGCTTTGTTGTCCATCCTGTTATTAAAAATGCCAGTGATATAGTATTTCCCATTCTGGCATCAGGATTCTGTCTCGTGTTATTTTGTCAGATTTGCCAAAGTGCCTTTACAGAGCTGACCCAAGCCTCCTGAGACTCTCACACAGCCATTCTCTCATGTCTTATAGAAGGGATCTCATGCTCCACTGATGCAACCCCGAGCCTCCGCGGTGCAGTTACTCCCGTCATTTGGTGATGTTTTTATTTGCGCTGACAGACGTCCACACCACCCTCTCCCCTGCTTGTTATGAAGAGCTCCTCATGGCCCAAAGCTTGAAACCTCAACTCCCTTTAAACATAAACGTATATCCTTCTCTCAAAATAATTTCAAACACACAGCAACCCACAGTGACATTCACAGTGTACTTTATGTCAAACATTTAAAGCGTGTTGAAGTGACATGTTGCGACTTGTCGGGTTTTGCAACCGTTCTTCTCTTGGAAATGACATGAGGCATCCACTCGCTGAAACTGACCAGATTCCTTTCTAGTTGGAGTTGGAACCAAAACCAAGATGTGCAGACTTGAATATGTCCATCAGCTAGCAAGCACCCAAACAATTTTTCTAATCACCTTACCATAGTCTAAACCACATTTCCCCAATCCAGCCATTAGGAAACTGCCAGAGGGTCCACATCTGGGGGTTCCCAAAGGTCTGGGTTTGAACATGTTGGCCTAAGGTGGCATGGTTGTATAGAATTGCCAAGAATTGATAGATCCAGGATATCTGGTTTGATCCAGAGCTACTATCTGTGTGTATTTTTGAATGGTGTCCATATGCCTATGTGGGTTTCCTCTGGGTTCTCCAGCTTCCTTTCCCCTTCCAAAAACATACTGGTAAGTACATCGGCTGTGTTAAAATATTCCTAATGGGTGAATGTGTATGGCCATGATGCCCTGCGATTGACTGGTGGCCTATCCAGGGTGTATTCCTTCCTTGCAACAGGTGTTCCTGGGACAGACTCTGGATTCACCACCACCCTGACCAGGATAAAGCACTTACTGAAGATGGATGAATAGTCTCGACCTCAAGGGATCTTAAGGAATTATGAAATCATGTAACTTCCCATCTCTCTTTTTCTTCATTCGTGCTATTCAACTCCTACACAAGAGTCTTTAGAGTGGGGTCTGACTATCTAGGGCAAGGCAGAAGCTGTCAAGTTCTTCCCACTTTTGATAGTTCCATAGCTCCATGTCATTTAGTTGAGGATGTGGTCTGCACTTGCAAAATTTCACAGTTTGAAGACCAAGCCTGTTATGATACCGCTCACCAATTTCTTCCAGATATCCCACAGGCCCCAGTGATCCACTCCCTCTCTAACAGCGCCTGCTGAAACCTAGTCTTGACCATGGATTTGGTCTTGACCATGGATTTGGCCTGTGCTAATGGTTATGAGAGCTAGAAAAGCAAACAAAATGAGAAAGAATAGACTTGAATGGCAGGTTTGTCTGAACCCCTGGAGAAAAGGAATGAAAGGAGATCTTAAGAACCACAGAGAACCCTTCTGTTCTGTCCTTCACATCTGGATATACATCCTTTCACCTCCTGCTAAGACCCAGCAGGTAGAGTAATGGACACTTAGAATAAATAATATAAATGCACAGGAGTGAGGCTTGTTGTATCTTAATAAACCCACTTTTTGGACACTCAACCACTGAGAGAAATCATGTTAGGTTGGTGTGCATCATGAAGAGTCGGTTAATTCCGTAATCTGCAAGGGGTGTGATTGCGGTCATGTGTTCTTCAATCTCATTCTTAATTCAAAGCCATTCAAGTTGGAGCCACTCCTTGAGAATACCTTCCCTTCTGGTAATCTGGGTATACAATTGCTAAAACGTTTGACCAGAAATGCCCTTTCACTGATTTTTTATTCATATTTGATCAGTGACCGACAGTTTACTGGAAATTTGGATGACATATGCTGATTCTTGGTGCTGTGCCTGGATTTACTCGTCTGGAGTTTCAATATTACTCCATTTATTACTTTTTTTTTTTTTTTGATTAAGCAAAGTTGTAGAAATGACTCATCAAGCAAAGACATGCACACTGCGTTCCCAGTTTCTATACACCTGGGCCATTTTATCACGTACTCTTACTTCATAGGTTATTTTGTAAGTGTAAAATGCGATGTGATGAAGCGGAGTTACTGTTACCATCCCAAAGATGATTATTTTCCAATAATATCATTCCCTGAAGTGATTTATTCCTCTTACACCACAGCAGTTTGCCAACAATTACAATTTTATAATTTATTCAAGAATAATGTCGTACTTTTTATCTATTAATCCATTTAATGTTGTAGAAAGTCATCTTGATCTTATTTACATTATAGCAGCTATAAACACTCGTTCCCTCACCAGCCTCTATTTTTCTCTCTCTTGAAGCTAACTCATCTGTCCTGGAGATCTCGGAAAACTAAACGTTACAGCTTTACCTCTGACTCTAACAAAGCACGGACACTGGAGACTCCTTCCATAAATGTTAAATAAACTTCTCATTACGGAAAATTTCACCATATCAACAATTACACGCTTTTTTGATGTATTAGTACGAGCGCATTAATCTAAACCTGTGATTTGCAGCTGCACTACTGTCAGAGCTGCTGTTATAGAAGATTAATCAACACTTTCTGACCAATCAGAATCCAGAATTCAACAGCGCTGTTATAAAGTTTTGTAGTTGTTAAATATTGTTTAGAATCAGAACAGCAACAACAACTGCTCTACCACTGATATGGAACTTTCTGGAAAGCTATAGTTATATAGGCTGTATATGTATATGTACATAATGACATGTTGTCATTGTGATAATAATGACAGCTTGCTTGGATGAAAGGCCTTCTCTAAACTGCAGTGGGATGGACCTTAGCAGACGTTTCAGTAGCTATACGATGGCAGAAAGTGTGCGAAGAGCTTCCTGCTGAGAGCACTGTCGATGGTGGGAGTAGGTAGACTCTTCAGAAAGGTTTTTGTTGTAAATGTACACCTGCAGCATGCAGGACCTTGCATGTATGTGTTCTCGATGGTTGAGATTGTTGTTCCAAACGCTTAGCAACTTAAAGAACGTCATCAAATCTGTTGAGTAATGCTCATGTTTATCGCTCAATCTAACATCCAGGTTTTAAATTAAGGTGTCTTGTTATTAGGTCATACATTTGCAGCAGGGTTTGCTTGCTGATGCATTTTTCTTTTTTTTTGGGTGGGGGGGGTACTAACAAGAAGTCATTTCACTTCTTGCTATTCTTAATCGTAGTCTAATCCCTTCTTGCTAGTCACAACACATCAAAACAATTGTGACAAAGCTTTCCTCACAATATAGTCTTTCCCTTTGCACTGTCTGTGTATTCTCAGTGCAGAGATACTCGGGCGCTGATGGTCGGTGGAGAAAACCCTATGTAGATGATGCTTCTGAGAAGAAACTTGGAAATCTTTACATGCCAAATATTCTTCTTGTAAAATTAGCAGGGAGTTTACCTGATTGCTATCTTGGTTGATTCCTTAAAACTGGAAATATGCAAATGGTTGCAAATGAATTTCTTCGTCACTGTTTCATCACCTGTCATGAGGATTTGATTCACTTTCGCATGCATGCATTGTTGGTCTGTCTATTAATAGTGCTGTGTGGAACCTCCCTGCATTTGTCATGACGTTTTTTTTCTTGTTGAGAGGAACGCAAGCGAAGCCTTGTTTACCCACGGCTTTGTGCGCCGAACCTGGTGTTTGCAGTGGAACGAGTATACAGAGCGAGTGCCTGTTTGTGGGTGGAGGGAACTCGGAGGGAGGGGTGGAGAGGCTGGAGGGAAGACGTTGGAGTTCCCGAGAATCGTGGCCAAGAAATACCTGGCTAGGTGTCTGTGTTCTGTTCTGGAGTTACCAAATCTTCACATCACAAACATTAGATGTATAAAAGCTGACCTACTTACAGTGCATACAGGCGTTACGCTGTTTTACAGGTGACATTTAAACCAGGTGTGTTTACGTCTGTTTACGTAGCATAACCGAGACACGTTTTATATGTTTATTACTGTTTTATGAGCATTTTTGCAGTTTCAAAAACAAATCGTTTGTCTCTCTACTAAAGGTGTTATGACTGGAAACCAAACTGTCAGTCTCTATGACAGGGGCGTCAAACACATGACCCGATAAAAGTTCGAATCTGGGCCATCACTTGAACTTAGAATCCGTGTTCTAGATAAAAATCGTCTTGTTAACCGTAATCGAATTGAAAGATTGGGGGGAAAAAAAGCTAGGGAGAAAAACAGACAAAATGTGCTATATAAATAAAATATAAAATATAAACTATAAATAAACTCAGACAAAATATGCTACTCATACATAATTCTTCATTAGCATGCTAAAAGTTTCACTGTTACTTTGACTCTTTCCAAAAGAACCATTTTTTTTTCTATGTTTTTTTTTTTTTTTTTCAGATAAACACATGAACACATTTAAGAGGAGTTGTTGACGTGTTTGTGGTCTATTAAACAGGTTTTATTTTGGTCCAGCCCACTTGACACTGAAATAAGTGTGCCGTTACCTAAAACGTTTTTGACACCCCTGCTCTATAACCATCATGTTAATCATGGTTTAAATATTACTTATCTCAGACCAATAATTTTACTCTGACTAAATTATTGTATGTAATTCAGTCCTGGAATACTTCAGGGTTCTGTAATTGGTCCATTAAAGTTTCATCATGAATCAATTAAGCTTTTTTTTTTAAAAAAACGTGTATGTGTGTATAAGTTATGAATGAAATCGATGCTCATCCTTGAATATCCTGATTCATGTTGGTAGACTCGGCGACACATTAGTTGACTAAGCAGTAATGTTCCTTTTAGATTACAAAGAACTAGATGACAGAATAATTGTTGTCTTTTCTTTCATCCTACACCTCAACAGACGATTTCTCAACGGCATGGACATCGAATGCCCTGAAAGTGTATGATGCAGCTTGCTAATTTGAGGATCTGTCATCATGGCAGCAATCATGTACTAATGATGCAAGAATACAATCCAAGTGGAAAGGATTATAGGAGTTGCTCCAAGGCTCCCGGGAACCTTTCAGGGACTCACGTCGAACCTTAACCTCTGAGCTAGCACAAATTAATGTTACTCATCAACTTATTTCAACATCAGCAAAATCCATCAGGTTTGTAAGATTTTTCAACATCTTATGTAGCAGAGGTAACTCCTGGAGCAAAGGCTGTACACCGTCTACTAGGGCACATGCTCCACTTTTCAACATGCTAACCCATTTTAGAGATTTATCTGAGGAATCACAGTCGTTTACTCAGACGTAAATGACCACATGGGTCAAATAGCTCATTTAAATGGTCAGCTAGCATATAGTGATAAACAGTAGGTTTGTGATAATGAATGCATGACCACGAAACTCACGTTCCCACGAGGTCATGGTCCTGCTCGGGAGTGAGTCGTCTTTGGGTTTCACCAGGTTTCATTACTGCCACAGATCATAGCGCCATTTCAAGTTTTATTCAAAGTGATGGCTGTTTGTGGAGCGTGGAGACTACGTAATTCATGAACCACTTCTAACTATAATCTCGGTGTTATTGTGTTTAATCAATCAGCTCTTACAATATATTTTAAAATGCATTTGAAAACGTTCTGATTTCTACTTTTTTAGCACTCAGAGCTGCAGGTGAGTTTGCTTAGCGTTCATTCAGAGGCACAAACCTCAGTTCATGGCTTTTTTTTTTTTTAGCTCTTTAAAAGACAACAAACACGCAAGGTTTTTTTTTGTGATTAACACCTGAAGACTCCTGTTATTGCAAAAGGAGTGAGTCTTGAATTTGGACTTGAATAGAAAGGAGGATAAAAGATGGAGGTGTGTGGCAGGCGAAGTGTCTGTACACGTCGTCATAAACGCCTCCATCCATAAACGCCTCTGTCTGATTGCAGTGTGCAAAGTTCTGCTTCAGTTCAGAGACATAATGGAGAAGATTGCAGGAGGATTAGAGTTGAGCTTTGGCATTTGTTAAATACTTATTATTATTATTATTATTATTATTATTATTATTATTATTATTATTAAAACATATTCTATTCAGTAGTGTATACATAATTATTTATTTATAATTTATTTATAAATAATTTATTTATTTATTAATTATATATAATAACATGTATATGTTCAGTATTATCAAAATTAAAATTCTGCAATGTTAATTTCTAATGATTAATATATACTCAGTACAGTATTATATTAATAATTCATTATAAATTATACATTTATTAATAACAACAACAACAACAATTATTATTATTATTATTATTATTATTATTATTATTATTATCTTCACATTATATGTTTAAATAATTTATTAAAATACATCTAGTAAAATATTATAATGAAATATACCAAGTATCAAGTAATTAATTTTATAAATTTTTTAAGTTTATCCATTTTTTTATATTATGTATAGAACATTTGTTTTACTGTGTGTTACCTGCTTTGGAAAGCAGTCTTGGATGTTAGAAAGGTGAACGATGCCAAATAAATAAATAAATAAATAAATATTATTATTATTATTATTATTATTATTATTATTTACAACATATTCTATTCAGTAGTGTATACAGATATAATAATGTATATGTTCAGTATTATCAAAATTCTGCAATGTTAAATTTTAATGATTAATATATACTCAGTACAGTATTATATTAATAATTCATTATAAATTATATATTATTATTAATAATAATAATAACAATAATCTTCACATTATATGTTAATGTATAAAATAATTTGTTAAAATACATCTAGTAAAATATTTTAATGAAATAACCAATAATAAGTTTATCAGTTTTTAATATAATGTATATAACATTTCTTTTACTTTGTGTTACCTGCTTTGGAAAGCAATCTTGGATGTTAGAAAGGTGAATGATACCAAACAAACAAACAAACAAACAAGTTCTTCTTCTTATTATTATTGTTGTTATTATTATTAGTATTAGTATTATTATTATTACGACCATTACCGTGTGTGTGTGTGTGTGTGTGTGTGTGTGTGTGTGTGTAAGAGGCACGGCCACAGAGGGAGGCGCCTCCCTGCACATTAAAGCCTTTGAAGAGTTTTTGCCGCTGTTTAAGAGGAGAATACACTCACACACACACACACTCTCTCACACACGCGCGCACACACTCACACACTCCGGAGAGAGTTACGCGTGTGAGGATGATGAAGTCGGTGTGAAGGAGCTGGAGGACTGCGTGTGCGTGCGTGTGTGTGTGTGTGTGTGCGTGTGCGTGTGTGTGTGTGTGTGTGTTTTTAACCTTTGGGACATGAGGAGCGGAGCGAATCGGCGCCTCACCGGTAACGCGCTTTCACTTCTTTACTCCGTTTGATCAGCTTTCTCTCTTTAGCTGTGTGTTCTGTCCATTCGGGCCTGTGTGTGGGTTGATGTGTGCAGTGTACAGCGCTTACCAGAGTCATAAACCTGTTATTACCTGCCACTGGAATAAAACTCAGCAGTGACGCAGGCGTGCGCGCTTTAAAAGTGGAGCGCGCGCGGAGATGTCAGAAAGTGTAGAATTAAATTCTACAGTGTTGAATTAACACTCACAGTCTAGACTGTGAGGCAGTTGGCTGGGCACTTTAGAAATATAAAATAATAAGAATAATAAAAAGCTGAAGGAAGAGTGGAGTTATCAGGTACAGCACTGAATTAACAACTAGAAATAAAAGTTCCAGACTGTACTTCTCCTTGTTGCTGATGTGGTACCTTCAAGCAGACATCCTTTGTTCCTTTAGTATGTATCTTTCACCTATAAAGATAATGTATCAGACTTTTATCAGACTTTATCAGACTTTAAAGACTGTAAATGACAGCTTCAAGCCCATGCACCTTCCCAGGTGACAGCGTCCAGGTACAGGTGATTTCTTTATTTCTGGGTGTTTTTCTGCTGTTCGGTTTCAGAAAGCCGAAAGTCGACTTATCTGTGTGTTTATTTTTCCTCCAGCTGGATTATATTTTATTCTTTTTGCCTTTAAATTCTTAGCATCCTTAGACTGTAGTGCACTGTGGTCAGCTGAAGTTGTTTTGAAGTGTGCTATATCAATACATTTGACTTGAACAGACTCTAGAGGTGTCTAAAAAAGCTGATGGACTTCATGGTTTACTCCTCAAGTGGTAATTAACATTAAATTAACACCTCGTGGCATAGAATTAGCACCTAGAGTGCTCATTAAAGGTTAAAGGTGGATTGATGAGGTAAGTACAGGGGGTTTTGCTGTACGTGTTGGTTTCTCTGTAGAAGTGGCAGAAAAAAAAATGGAGATGCTCATGAGAGCTGGTAAAAATAACTTTAAAGAACATTTTTAATGTGCAGATTTGCTGGATCCTTCATAAAGACACCTTTAAACCTTTTTGTAAGCATCTGCTTAATGACTACTGCACTGAAGCAGCATGTGCAGTGTTCAAGTGTGTCTCTGTTGGAGGTTAATTGAACGCTGTGACGTTTTTCTGTGATTTGCAGACTCTGGGTTGACCCTAAAAGTGTAGAATTAAAGCCTTTAGACTCTGATTTAAGTCACAAACTTGATATCACAACCAGTCAGCGTTTAATGTGCGTTAAGTCAAATGAAATTAAATTAGCAGCTAAGATGTTCATTTGCATCTAACTAAAACAGTGTAATAACAGTGTAAGAGTTGTGAGAATTGTGGGCATTTAATGAGCTTGAATCGAGTTTAAAGTAATAAAAGTAATGCATTGATGGCGTACAGCATTGATTTCGCTCCTGTCGTGTTCCTTTGTGTCTAGTTTTAGGTGTTAAATTAGGTGTTAATGATGAGATGATTCAACACTGGGCAGTGTGCTGTGTAGCTTTCTTTACTTCAGACTCGTGATAATGTCCTCTGACAAATTATAAAAAGCTACACGAGGTCGTTTAGACCAGTTATTACGAGTTATAGTAGTACTGGACCAAAAATATCAACCTTTACCAGCAATCTTGAAATCTTTCGAGATATTAACTGGACATTTCAGATCTTTCAGATGCTTGTGTTTGTGCTTGTTTGAATGAATTAGATTGATAACGCAGCAATCTGGTCCAAACTCCAGTTTTGTAATTAGCCTGATGTAAATGGTAGAAAGGTTCAGGCTGGACTTCAAAGCAGATGATCGCAATCTGCAGATGTGGACTGTAAACCCTGGTTGAGGGTACGAGTTTCACAAGCGCCCAAGTGCTGAGAGGATGTCATGCCTGTTACGTTTCCATAAAGTCCATGTCAAGGTTTCTATTATTATTATTATAATATATTTTTTTGGATCTTCACAACATCTCTTCAATCTTCACAATCTCTTCTTCTCGGCATCTTTTCCCATGGACGGCGTTTTTCCTTTGAATTCCTTCGAGCTAAAAAAAAAAAAACCCTTGTGTTTCTGACTGACCGACTCACTGACTGAGATTTATATGATGAAATCGTTACGTATTTTCAGGACACCTTTTTGGCGACTTCTTTGTACCACAAATAAAGACATGACGTGTTTTTTTCATTTGCCCATTTAACGCTGTTTGTTCAGAATGCACATTACTTTATCAGTTTCAGAAATGCCGTGGTAAGGCACACTATGGTTAGCTTGGTGCTAACATGAATTAGCGTTATCGTAGCGGTAATGTTTAAACAAAAGCTCCTTATAAGATAAACCGTTTAAGTAACAAAAACTGCTTTCTAATGAATTCTTGCTAAAAAATATTTATCAAAAGGAATAAGATCAGGAACAATACAGCAGTGAATTACAACACTAATGGGACAAACATTAAACTACACTATAACAGCAGGAGGTGCCAAAGGGCTGTTTTAGAGACAAAATAATAAATAATGCCTGATATATTAATTCTGAGCATGCAGCATTTTTAGTAGAATTTCTATGTAACTTGCTAACTTTTGTAATATTTATGACTTTGGAAGTTGATATTTTTTGACAGCGATACCTCAGAGTTTTACTGACATAATTTTCGCAATTTGGCGAAGAGAAATTTTAGTTCTACGGTGTTTTTTCTTAGTAATTTACCAACAGTTCTGTGGAAAATGTTGATATTCCAGATGGTTTTGTCTTGTTTTCACTGCTGTTGTGTTTTTACATTGTCTGTTTTTGCAATTTTTTTTGCTAGGTAGCTAAATTGTCAGCTAATTTACCAACACTTCTGAGGAAACTGTTGATATTGTGGATGGTTTTGTTTTGTTTCCACTTTTTTTTTCTATCGTCACTTTGTCAAAGACATTGTCTGTGTTTACAGCTTTTTGCTAGCTAGCTAAATTTTCAGGTAATTTATCAACACTTCTAAGAAAAATATTGATATTCCAGATTTTTTTGGTCTTGTTTCCTCTGTCATTGGGTTTTACATTGTCTCTCGTCATTTTCCTCAGAACTGTTGGTAAATTAGCTGACAATTTTGCCAGCTAGGAAACAGCTATCAATTTTTACATTGCCTTCCAGCTGGTTGCTAGCTATTTAGCTACATTTTCAGCTAATTTGCCAACATTTCTGAGGAAAAAGTTGATATTCTGGATGTTTTTGTCTTGTTTCCACTCTCATTGGCATTTCACATTGTGTATATAATAGACTTAACAGCTGATTTCTAGCTATTTAGCTAAATCTTCAGCTAATATACCAACATTTCTGAGGAAAATTTTGATATTCCAGGTTGTTTTGTCTTGTTTCCACTGCCACAGTCTTTTATTTTGTCTGTTGACTTGGTTCCACTGTCATAGTGATTTTACATTGTCTGTCAAGATTTTCTCAGAAATGTTAGCCGACAATTTAGCTAGCAAACAGCCATCAATGTCTTTTTCCATTAGCTGTGTCAAAGACTTAACAGCTCTTCATTAGCTAGCTAGCTAAATTTTCATCTAATTTACCATTGCTTCTGAGGAAAATGTTGATATTCCGGATCTGTATAAAAGACTTAACAGCTGTTTTCTAGCTAGCTAGCTAAGATTTTCAGCATATTTACCAACATTTCTGAGGAAAATGTTGATATTCTCGAAGGTTTGGTCTTGTTTCCACTATCTCTGTGTTTTTACATTGTCTGTTTTTACAGTTATTTGCTAGCTAATTAAATTTTCAGCTAATTTACCAACATTTCTGAGGAAAATGTTGATATTCCAGATGATTGTGTCTTGTTTCCGGATGTTTTTGTCTTCAATTTCAGCTTTTAAACTTCTGGGGAAATTATTAAGTTTGTGGATGGTTTGATATCGTTTCTGGATAGTTCTGTCTTGACTGTCAGCTAATTTAACAACACCTCTGATAAAAATGTTGATATAGTGGATATTTTTGTTGTTTCCATTGTCGCTGTGTTTTTACATAGTTGTTTTTACAAAGTTTACATCTTTGCTAGCTAGCTAAATTGTAACCTTCAATCATTAACTAGCTTATGCTCTGCATCCGTGTTTCCTAGCAAATTACTGGCCAGAAAATATGATTTACACATGTTCTTTTATCTCCTTTTTCCACAAATCTGCTAAATCCAGCAGTGTGATTGGAAAAGACCTTCCTCTAATGGTGATGAGTGTGTTTTAAACTTCTTAATGGCGTGCCTTTGGCATGAGTCTTCATCCCGAGTCGTGAGATCTGAGTTGCTGTATATGTTCGGACCACATAAACCTGTCAGGGGTGGCGATGTTTAATGGGCATGCGATAGTGAAAGAGATGGTGGGAGAAAGCTTGTGAGTGTGTGCGTGACACAGAGAGAGTGTGAAAGGGCGGGGGAGTGTGTAAAGATGCGCAAGAATATTGTTACCATCTGGATGTCGGACGATAATTGCTCAAAACTGCTATGTTATTATGGGATCTGTTGTACAATGTGATCTATAAGCTTTTACAGTTAAAAAGCTGTTGATATGTGTGTATAAGATGTGCCAAATATGTTATTAAAGGAATACTCCAGGGTTTTCAACCTAATCTTTATCCACTGCATGTGTAGTACAGGTGTGATTATCGCAGACAAGAAGTTCAACACGTTTTCCTGTTATGAAAAAAATAACAAGACGTATGTACTGCAAATTCACTTATAATAGAAGTCTAAGGGCACTTGTCGAGTTTCGTGAAAAGATGTTCATTTAGGGAGCACGTATTTCTGTAATCTGCTTTCACAAAGTCTTCAGTCAAAGTTTTCTTTTAAATGGAGCTCTAAATCTGTATAGTTGATGCCTTTAGAGCTGGAATTATTTTTTTAAGAAGGAGGAATTTGTCTTTATGTTACCACAGCTCATAGATATACCATAGAACCTTCTGGAAAATGTGAAGTAACTGGAACTACAATAAATGCTGGAAAGTTAAATACAGATGAAAATCTATAAGATGAGCTTTGGTAAATTTTTGTTTCAGGTCTGTCTGAAATCTAAACTCTTTTTCGGTTCAGCATAAGTTTTGAATGTGCATTATGTTGCTGCAACAGCTGCCCTTAGACTTATTATAAGCGAGTGTGGAGTAAACAGATTTTCTGTACTTTTCTCAATTAAAGTTCTTCTCAGAGGTAGTCACATGTCCGATACATACACGATGGATAGAGATTAGTCGGAAAAGTTTTTAAAAATGCTGGAGTGTTCATTTAACCATGCTTGACTTTAGATATCCGTTGCGAATTCTTACAAATTTGCGAGCATGAGTGTGTGAAAGACCAACACTTTACTGGCAGTATCCTGTTACTTTGCTTTAAAAGTGCACACACTTTGACCTCAGCTGACCTAGGCTCCAACCTTACTAGGGGTCAACGCAACAGTCTAAAAGACCCCCTGTCCCCGCAAGCTGGGAAATGTTTGCTTGTGGATGTCTAGAGCTGAGTTACGACACTTTAATCTTGTTCACAACACAAAGATGAAGCAATGAAACATGTCTAAAGCTTTGTACTTCACATTGTAAAGCTTCGACACACTGCCTTTCCTATTACGCTGTGTATCTTTCCTATTACGCTGTGTATGAGACTTTTGAACGGACAGAAATGTAACACGGTGG
>JAKKZJ010000021.1:18375843-18386481 GCA_033441845.1 Pangasius mekongensis | reverse complement strand
CTTTCCTATTACGCTGTGTATCTTTCCTATTACGCTGTGTATGAGACTTTTGAACGGACAGAAATGTAACACGGTGGTAAACCGGTGCCACGGATGTTCCACTTGAACAAGTTGGAATTCACTTCATTTTGTGGTCACGAAGAAAGAGCATGACCCGTTCATTTTGATACACCCCGGCGCCCCTTCACCTTCTCTCGCCGACCACAAAATGCGGCGTAATTGTCCTTCCAGCCCGGTTTTAGCCACAAAATTGTCCCTGTAAGCTTAGCCTTTGACACTGCTGGGTAATTAGCCCTGATTGTGCCACAGCCGGAGTAAAAGTGCCACAGGGCAACGGGGCAGTCCGGAGTCTGGATCTGTTTAAACGCCAGTGCCTCGAGTATCTCACAAAATGCTTTTGTAGCTTTCAAAAATGCCTCAAAAGGTGAACGGGGCCGTGTTTCTCTCTCGCTTGACTTGCTTTTCTTGATTCTGTTTGTTTCATTTTTTTCCCCTCCCGTCTGGTTTTTCACCCATTCGCCCAGATGAACGATGTTATTACCTTTTTTCTCTTTATCAGATCATCTCCCACTAGATCCTTTTATTCTTTTTTTTTTTTTTCCTTTTTGAAAGTGAAGTACGTTAAATAGGTTTATTGCACACCAGCTTTTTTTGTGGCTGGAAGTGGTTGTTTAATACAATAAGCCGTATTCTTCTGCAATTGCCAGGTCAGATGCATTAATCATGGTGCCGTCGGGCCCTTTGAACAGCTCGGCCAGGACATGGAAACTCTTTGAATGCCGTTTGTTCATCCAGACACACTAATGGCTGCCCTTTTTTCCCTCTACCCTGAGCTTAATTTGAACAAATGAGACGTGAGCTAGAGTACACAAGCTATACGCTGTCCAGGCTGTCAGGGTTTAATGACCTGAGGATTCATCTGGAAAGTCAGAGATGCTGGATGGGAGGATGAGCTTTGCTTAGTCATGATTGGAACATGCTAAATTGTGCGTTCAGGTGGCCAAAACAGCCTGTTTGTTGACAGGAACAGTGTGAAAAGTTAGTGGTATGTTAACATGCTGCACCTTAAAATGTTTTCATCATTATGTAGACCATGACAGCATAACTTCTTTCCATGCTGATTTCATTACTACCATATTTTTAATCTCTGTGATTGGATCTTTGCTCCTCGGGATTCTTTTTATATAGACTGTTTATTAATAAAGCGCCATCTCCTGCTTTTTTTCCTGTCAAGGACTCTGTGGCTGTTCAGACAAATCCTCTGGAGTGAAACCGTATCTCCTCTGTTGCCCCTCTCCCCCTTTAATTTATTCCCATTTAAGGACTCGCTCACCCAAGTGTTCCCTTTCTGTCATTCCCTCCTGAAATGCATTTAATCACGGGCTGTATTTGGTTATCATAGCGAGCGGCAAAGCCACTTCGATGAAGCTGCTGAAACTGTTTGTTCAGGATGGCGTTCAAGAGCAACAGGACTCGGTCGTTACACAAACCTCATCTCTCACTGGATATGTGTAGAGACGAGAGATTTGAGATTTTGTAGTAGTAAATTCCTTTCCTCCCTGTCGCATCTTGCGAAATACAGCTGCGTGTTTGCTTTTTTATTCATTTCAGCACTTTTAGTCATCCTTCAAATACAGTTTTTGTGGTGCAGAGCAACCAAGCGATTAAAAATTGTACATTGATGTTATAAAAACATCAATTATTCACTGTAAGCTGTTGAGTTCTGGATTGTGATTGGTCAGAAGGTGTTGATTAATTCTCTTTAACAGCAGCTCTGACAGTAGTGCAGCTGCAAATCACAGGTTTATATTAATGAGCTCGTTCTAATACATTATAGTTTCTATAGTAACATCAATCAGTAGTAAATTAAAAATTGTAATTGTTTGCAAATTGCTGTGATATAAGAGGAATAAAACACTTCGGTACATGCTGTTATAGGTAAATAATCATATCGTCATCCACGTCACTTTGTTACAATTAAACACTGGGAGGCGGAGCCTAAGAGACGTATTGATACCACATTAGAGTGATAATGATTTTCGTGTTGTCTGATTAGATTAAATCTAGATAAAGTCACATTCAATTAAACCAAAAAAAAGTTATAAAAATATATAGGATGTTAAAAAGAATTATACACTGGCAGTGACTATATTTTGTATACAATATGTCCGATATTTCTGTTAGTCACATGACAAACCACAGGACAACATTTGCATGTGTGTGTATGTTTTGGCATGGCTCTCGTCCTACACTGTTTGTGTGTGTGTGTGTGTGTGCAGTTGTGCATTTTGGCTTCTTTCTACTCCTGTGCTGTGTGTGTGTGTGTGTGTGTGTGTGTGTGTGGTCTGCAACAGAGGATGTGGCAGTGAGAGGAAGTGGCCAGATACACACACTGGCCAGGCAGCCGCGCGGTGTGGAATGCAAACAGCGGCCGCTGCATTTGAGTGGCAAAAATGAAAGGCCGAACTCCAAACTGCTGAGATGCAGTGCAAACACTCGACCTGAGCGATCCGAGTGTGTGTGTGTGTGTGTGTGTGTGTGCGTGTGTGTGAGTGTGAGTGTGTGTCGGTGTGGAGTAACACCGCTGGCTGCTTCATCGCTTTGGCCTGGATTTAGCTGCATCAATTATATAAAGGGACTGATTGATAGCACATGCAAGAAAATATCAAAGATTTGACATTTAAACATTTACATTTTAAAGTTTTAATGCTTGAAGCACTGAAAACTATGTCCATTAAACAACTAAAAATAGTCTACTAATATCTCTAACACCAAAAATACCAGGATATAGTATTAAAAAAATACATAATACTCAAATTAGAAAACCTATAGTTATCCTCATAGCCGAGTCGTGATAAGCTTATAATAAGCAATAGCTAGGTTAACGTGCTGGATTGTTAACTAGCTAAGTTAGCATGCATTTACCACAGGTCAAGACGAATATCCAAGTGTAGGTTTTTCTCAGTTATGCATTGGTTCAGTATTTATTCAGTGATTTATTTAACATCAGACAAAATCTACTGTAACATCAAAGATTTTATCAGACAAAACGTTCAAGCCTTTGATCATGTTTAGTGAGATCACAAACTGAGTGTATACATAAGTTTGCCTCAAAACTTACACATTTTTGATAATCTCAGTGGATTTAGCGCCATAGTGACAGATTTAACTCAAACAGCAATCTAATCAGAATAAGCCATCGCATTTTTGAGTGCTTTAATAAACACATTTAATGACTGATTATCTTTACTGTCTATTCACTGACATGATGAATACACATCTTCCATGCACTCTACTATTGCAGATTAAAAAAAGAACAGAAAAAGAAGAGATCTGCAGGATTTTGAGAGCTAAATCGGCTTCCTGGCAGCGTTCACTGCCGCTGAAACTCTGCAGCAACTCGAATCTGACAGTAATGAGATCCTGCTTTCTCCCTGAGAGGGATTATTAAATTATACGCTCGGATTTCATGCTAGCAGACGTGCCACGATTAGCCGAGAATTTTGCACCACGAGCACTTCAGCGTGTTGTGGAATTGACACTTTAGACGGCTGAACGAGGTCAAAATACAGACCCTCATAAACTGAGGAAGTGCACGAAAGAGAGGGGAGTTATAAACTTCACACGCTGGCTAAAACTCTCTCTGAGTGAAGACTGATGTTGATGAAGCAGTGCGAACACTGATACAGTAAATATATTACTCAGTACTCGTACATGTGCAGGCTAGAGTTCACACCCTCCGATGAAAGCGTGTCTGGCAGCGATCAGGCTCGCACCAGGTGCGTTTTATTGCTTGGGTGATTTAGGACGGCCGATCCAACTCTCAGAGACACCTCATCTTTCCTGACAGGTAGAGCTGGCACATGAAACACCTCTAATGGCAATGGCCGAGCAAGGTGCAGTGAAAGAATGCAGACCTCGCTCTTTTTCCATCATTTATACTCTGTAGGTGATGACCAGCCATCCTAACAAAGATCTGTGTCGTTTTTGGTTTAGAGGTGTACTGTTTTTTTAAATCCCACTCCCGCCTGCTCCCGAGGGATTTCTCGCGAATCCGACACAAACCGAGTTTGAGTTTGAGTTTTTGATTATTAAGAATTTGACCATTTGAGTATAAGTGGGTAGCGTAAGTGCGACCTCGTCGCTCCAGGGTCCCCAGGATCCTGAGTTCGTGTTATTCTATGTGGAGTTTCATATGTTCTCTCCGTGTCCGCGTGGGTTTCCTCCAATCAGAGGACTGGCTACGCAAAACCGACTCGGTGTGAACAAGTGTGTGAATGTTGTGTATGGTGCCCAGCGATGAACTGGCATCTCATCCAGGGTGTATTCTCACCACATATCCTCTGTTCCCGGGTCAGGCTCCAGATCCACCGCCACCCAGACCAGGATAAAGTGCTTACTGAAGATGAACGGTGAGCATTTGAGTATAAGCTCAATGAGAATGTTTTCCATGTGAGTATTTGAGTTTGTGACCATTTGAGTATTTGCCCATCTGATTATTTGAGTAGAAGCCAATCGAGTATTTGACCATCTGATTTTTTATGTATAAGCAATTTGACTATTTGCATATTGACTATTCGACTATAAGAAATTTAAATTTTGAGTATTTAAGTGTCTGACTACTTGTCTATTTGAGAATAAGCAGTATTTGAGTATGTGACCATTTGAGTACTTGACTGTTTGCTTATAAGCAATTTGACTATTTGTATATTTGTCCATTTGACTATTTGAGTATAAGCATTTGAGTGTTTGTATTCAGTATAAGTATTTCAGTAAAAGCAGTTTGATCATTTCAGTAATTTGGCTCCTGAACTCCAAAGAACCATGGGTGGTTCCACACTTTCAGAACTCACCTGTCCAACTTAAACATTTTGCATTGTTTTCCATGTAGATACTGGATAAGACTTCAGGTTTGGAAAGGAACATAATCTATGTGAATAATAATCGTATCCCATCGTATCCCACACTCTCACCCTCAGTTGCATCCTGATACCAGGCTTCGCTCCCATATTTGTCACGATCATGCGGCGGTCCTGCTTTCCTGTTTTTTCTACCAGGATTGAGCCTGAGGGTGGAGGGAAGTGGCGGATTGGAACTGGCCGAGCGAGGCTTTAATCAGCACAGAGGCCATCACAGACACTCTCTCTGGAGCTCCTCATGATCAGGGCCGCCTGGTTCGACCCCACGGGCACCGACAACACTCGCATGAGAAAAGCTCTGATACATGAGGAGCACTGAGGTGCTTCTAAAACACTACCAGGTGCAGCAGCAGTGCCGAGAATGAAAGAATGAAACACTGTTCCTAAGCTTTAAGGCTGGAGTGAACTGGAACGTTTGATCTGGAATTCTGGTGGAAACTTTTCGAGTCCTGCACTGCTGATTTTTTTGATGCTTTGCACACTTCACAGAGTCGACTCTCAACATATTTTGTGAATGATGGAGAGCCAAGAAGCATTGGGTGGCATGTAACTTGCATTGTTGGCAGTATAATGACCTAAATCTAGTAGCACAACACTTATAAAGCTTATAAAACTATGATATCTGTATTTATATTTATCCTGACTCAAACAAATCCTAATCCCACCCCTCACCTTAACCAATCAACTAAATAAATTAATAAAAATTGTCATAAGATCACAAATTATCATATAAATTATCATATAAAATGTATTACTGCAAGATAATAATCAAAATTTGACCAGAAACGATATTTACTTTGTGTTATTAATGTTATTTATAAAAATTTCCATATTGTTCTTAGTTTTTAAGGTAACTCCATTCTGGTTAGCGTCACACTCCAACCAACCAATCAGAGCTTGCCTAGGTACAGAAAGGATTGTGATTGGTTCTTGCACAGCAAATAATGAAAACAGAGAGGAGGTTGGCCTTAAAGTGAAACAAACCTAATTTACTGAAGCTCACTAATGTTTAATATGCATCTCTTTATTTTATTTATTTATTATTCCTCAAGTGAAATTTTGAAAACTAACATTTATAAACAAATTTCCCCTAATTATTGTCACGTGAACCATGAATGTGAATTTCATGAGACAATCAGCAGTAAATTGTCCTGCCTGCAGGAATTTCTTGCTTCATAAACCTCAATTGTGTCCTGCAGTGTGTTTGGGAAGCAGACGCTGCTCACGTCTTCAGCTGTGAACTCTTCAGCAGCTTGAGAGTTTAGCTTACAGGAAGTCCTGAGGGGAGAGAGGGGGGGAGAGAGAGAGAGAGAGAGAGAGAGAGAGAGAGAGAGAGAGAGAGAGAGAGTACAAAATGACCTGTACAGTCCCATCAGACCTAAACCAACCAACCAAGCTGCAGTCACATCAAGCCGGATCTGGATCCTATCCCAGGACCACTGGGTGTGAGGCAGGAATACACCCTGGATGGGATGCCAGTCCATCACAGGGCACACCTGTTTTTATTTTTCTAAATCATCTAATCTAACTCATACTGAACTACAAAACAGCATGTTCCTATTGACTGAAAGCAGTAACGACTATAGATGTAGAAATCTGTAACTCGTACCAGAGCACACTGAGTCAGTATCAAGTGTTAGTGATTAGGAGTGATGGGAATTCCAGCTCTTTTCAGTGAGTCAGATCATTTGGCTCAGTTCACCAGTCGACACTTTCGGGTTCTGATTTCTCATTTTGTTCTAAGTCAGGTTTTAAAATATTGTAATCATGGGCAAATTGATGATTTGAGTAATGACACACTTTAGGTCATACTGTTACAGGAAAACAATAAACTTTGGGGTAGTAATAGTAACTCTGCTTCATCACACCACCACGTCGTTGATTATTTTACCATAACAGCACAACACCGAGTGTTTTATTCCTCACATAAATGTGGCTGCCGAGGACATTCGGCAATTATTAGATCATTAACGAAAGGAACATAAAACGGCATCGCTACCCTAACCAGGATGAAGATTCACACTAATAAACAGCTCATGAGTTTTACACCGCTGTGTTTTGATCAAATTAGACTGAAGGCGTCTGCAAAAACAACAAAGAATTGAGCAAGTCCTCAACGTTCACCTAAAAGAGCCGGCTCAAAGAGTCGAATCAAAGAGTCGACCTGTTCACGAACAACACATCCCTCGGTCATTAGGAGATCCCTTGGTCATCAGCATTAACACTGTGAACAGAAAAAGAATTTCTCACACAGCTAAACAGTTTTAAAGTTTTAAACAGTTTTAAAATTTGGCTAAACAAGCTATTATTTTTAAAATATAAACATATTTTATTAAAGTGAGTGAAAGTTTATGTCCAAATGGTGTCCCTGAGCTAAATGACAGCTTTTAGGCGGGACTGTGTGTTTGTGTTTGTGTGTCTGTGTGTGAGAGAGAGTAATTTAGGCATGCAGTTTGCATGATGCTAAAATGGTAGCAATAAGCTTTCCTGATTTGTTAGCAAAATTAGCCTCGGCGCTCCAGTGCAAAACTAAAGAACCTAACCAGGCGCTAAACCTACAGCATTGCTGATGGAGAAGAATTGTGGAAAAATGGGATACTGTGTCCAAAGATTTTGTTTAAATAATGCATTCTTGAATTAAAAGGAATGACATGACTACCATTTTATTTATAATAAATTTATAATAACCATTTAAATGACTCAGCCTTTTGGACGCGGCTGTGCAGATGTGGTTTGATATCAGAGGTTTAGCTGAGATTATATATGTTGAGGAACATGTACAAACATGCAGGAGTTTTTTTTACATTGTTGACTGAAGCATTTATAGTTGTTTGTGGGTGTTTATGTAATGCGTTTTATATATATATATATATATATGTATATTGGGATACTCACAATTCCGGATTCAACATGGAGGATTTCAGGGAACTTCGAGCGCAGGTTCATGTTTGTGTACAATCCATACAGACAGAAGTGCATTAGAGCCACTGTTTATAACACTGCTGAAAATATTTCCTTCTCGGAGTGTGTGTTGCTTCTGACATTACCTCTGTTGTTTATATTAATGCACTGGTTCTAATACATTATAGTTTCTATAGTAACAACTCATTCACATACGGTGGACATTAATAAACAGACCAAAAACAATCACTGATATGGTCAGGTTTTCTGTAAGGAGATGTCTATTTGATTAACATTTATGGAAGGAGTCTCCAGTGTCAGCGCTTTGTAACAGAGGTAAAGCTGTAACTTTATGTTTTCCGACATCTTCAGGACGGAAGAGTTAAACACTTGAGGTTTCTTGGTAACATGACGAGCTGTGTTTTTTTGTCTTATTATTTTGTATTCAGCAACATTATATGTAACTATAAATGGATAAAGGATAAAAGTGTAATGTATCATTCTTTAATTAGTGCAAATCGTAATCGTTGGAACTTAATTCTTTGGGACGTGGCTGTAATAGGAAAATAATCACCTCCGGGGTGGTAAAAGTAACTCCGCTTCATCACAACACCCCATTGTTGATTATTTTCCACTAACAGTGCGACACAGAGTGTTTTATTCCTGATATTTGATGCACAAACTTTATACAGCCAAGCAATATGTCTGATGTTTGCCGTCTATAGAGATTTCAATGTTGGACTAAACTTTATAAAATGGGTTTCTAATGATTATTTGTTTTCAGAGGACTGGTCAAAGTGTATAAATTGTCAAGCAAGCAGTGGTTTACTGTGTTCTTCAAATGTGATATTTGAATTTGTCATAAAACGAACAGCCTATCAGTTTGCAGTATTCCAAAATCATTTGTTAGGACACTGTTGTGCCAAGGAAAGGTGGGTGTGGCATGTAGAGTTGGCTGACTTTCCTAATTTGCATATTTATAGAATCTGTGGCATCATTTCTTTGAAAAAATGAAGGAAGTGTAGATGTGCATATTTTGTTCTTATTGTCCTGAAAACAACTTTTGGGTGACGTACCAGGACGTTCTTTGCTAAATGAAAATTGTTCTCGGGGACATATTCTTGTCTTTCAGGTTAAAAACACTCTCAGCTGTGTCCTGTTGAGCGTTTCAGCTTCTTTACCTTGCATGTGTTCTGCCTTTGAATGTTTTTTTTTTTTTTTTTGGATAGGCCTCTTCCAAAAGAATAAATTCAAATTTATTGGTTGTAAGTGTAATTTAATTGTATTTATTGCTGTGATTCCATGAGCCTCAGATAGACCACATAAATCTCAGATAAATCCTGAGGCTCATATTACACACTGCCACCTGTTGCATGACTCATGCTACTACAAAACAAAGAAAGCTGTTTTGAGATCAGTCTTGTGGATTATTATTAATAGAGCATAAACGCTTTGCCCAGTTTTATGCAATGTGATTTGGAGACATGATGGCTCCAAACCCAGGTGGCCATCTTTCATCTTTCTTGTCTCTGATCCTCCTTAAAATGGAAAGTGTTCAGGCCAGAAATCATCCTGTCGTCCTCGGACAACTGTGCCTCTATAAAATCGGCCATGAGGCTAAGCGTGACACACTCTGCTAATTTACCCATTAGTCATCTTCAGCGTGTAAATAATGGCCCGGTCCTCGCTGGCCTCGTTTCAACCCTGATATAAATCAGAGGCCTCCGGTGCGAGCTCAATGACTCACACGCTGCAGTGAGTCAGTAAACATCTGCATTGCTGGGAAGCCTTATCAACCGCGCCGCATCTCTGTGGTTTTGGGAGACCCAGAATCCCCCAGCGTGCTTCTTTTTACACAGAGCTAATCTCATCAAACCCAGAGAGTTTCTCAGGGCTTCCCTTAGAGCTGTTTATTTACAGGACACTGTAGCTTTGACGCACCCGCATGCCAACTTGGGGTCATGCTCTCCGTGATTATGAGCACGCTTTCCAAAGGCATTGTGTATTCTTGATTAACAGTACGCTTTTGCTTGTAAATGTTGATGCATGGATGCGTGGAGGTGTACACGTCGCCTGCATGTTGCTCTCTAAGTTTAGATTTAAATTTACTTTGAGAAAAGGGTGACGCAACGTTTCTCTGTGCAGGTGGGAGAAGGTGGAGGAGAGGTCGAGCCAAGCGAGGACTGTTCGCAATGTTATCTGCAGCCACTGATGCCACATTTCAAAGCAGAAACTGGAAGGTAGATAGAAGCACGTTCAAGGATGTCAAGATAATACCACTGCTGCGGCTGAACTTTTGAATGCATGAACTTCTGAACTTCTTTTCCTGCAGATGGTGGTCTGGGTCCTTGTGTCCCTGCTGCCCCTGGTTGTCGGAGACAGGCCCGGTTTTAGCGAAGACCCCGTGGATGCAGTGGGTTTAGTTACATCCATGCTGGATGAGCAGCCGTTTGACGCTCTACCCGAGGAAGACGAGGAGATGGGAGACGGAGATGGCCATTCTCCGTGGCATAACGTTTTTGGTAAGTTTGGGTTTGGTGGCTGAAAATGATCTAGTCTGATTTTTTTTTGCAAACATGATCTTATATCTAATCTTAGTGATTAGATCTGGTTAAAATTAAATCTCTCTTGCCAACAAACAAGAAAGGAAAAATTGTCAAGTGACCAATTTTAGGAATTTTTAGTTGACAACCAAGCGTACTGAGTTACTGTTTGAATAAAATACATCAGAACAAATGTTAAAACAATTAAGCAAATAGCTACAAGGGGATTGGTCTCTGATCTAAATAACGTTTTAAAATAATAAAGATAAAACTGA
>JAKKZJ010000021.1:18362658-18375743 GCA_033441845.1 Pangasius mekongensis | reverse complement strand
AAACAATTAAGCAAATAGCTACAAGGGGATTGGTCTCTGATCTAAATAACGTTTTAAAATAATAAAGATAAAACTGAGGTGACGATATTCTTTCTTGTCTTTCAGAACCCTCGGTTCTAGTAGAGGAGGAGAGTCCAGCTCGGTGGGAGCGTTCCCCACGTTCCTCAGACGCCTCTGATGCTCAGTCCAAGGGCTCACGCAAGAAAAAGAAGAAGAAGAAGAAAGAGAAGGAAAAGGGCGAGGATGAGGGGCGGAGCCAGAGCAGCGGCGACTGCCACCTGGAGAGACGCGAGATGCGAGTGAGAGACCTGGGGATGGGTTACGACTCGGACGAGATCGTGCTCTTTAAATTCTGCGTGGGTTTGTGCCAGAGTGCACGGGGGAACTATGACGCAGCACTGCGGGCTCTGCTGACCAACGGCAGCCTGCCAAAACGAACAGCACGCAAGGTCAGCACCAGACCCTGCTGCCGACCCACGGCATACAAGTCTGTCTCCTTCATGGACACGTCCACAACATGGAGGACCATCGAGAATGTCTCGGCCTTGGACTGCAAATGCGTGGGCTAAGTCAGAGTCAGAGGAGGAGAAAAGTAACCGATCTCCCTCGAGAAAGAGAGGCAACAATGAAGCCAGTGAGATTCCTGAAATTGGGATTACAGGAATAGGAGGCATTCTGGGATGAGAGCTGTTCCAGTGGAAGGAGACAGCAAGGCTTCTGTGACATGCACCATGTATGCATTCAGCCTTTTATATTCCCGAAACCAGAGTGAAAAAGCTCAGACTGATGCCGGACTCACCTGAGGTTGGAGCATGGCATGGAGAAGTTCTTTGGAAGGTAGACGATGGAGCCACAATGGACGCTGATGGATTGCTCAAGAACTAGTCCTGAGAAACTTGGCAAGAAACATTGCAAGACTATAATAACATAGAACGTTCCATTTGTCCATTTGTTACTGAAGGACGTCAGAGCTTTGAGTGTGTATATCCGCCAATAACGGATGAAACCATTTTATATTGTTTGAGCAAAAGCGAATTGTAATTTTTGACATTCAGGTTAACATATCACACACTGCCTAAATTACAAAAGCTATTATTATACATGATTTTATAAACTTAAAATATAAACTGAATTAAACCATTCGTACACAAAGCTGTGGACTGTTAAAGGACCTGATGAAAAGGTCCATAAACGCTTTAAGGATTACTTTGTTGAAAAAAAAAATTGTATGTGATTTCCCTTCTTAAACTTTCACCCAATCAAGACATGCTTTCTTCTGTATTTACTTTTACACTCAGGCTACGAGGCTAATGTTTAGTAGCTAGCAAGGAATGGAAGTCTGTATCACCAAAAATCTTTAAATGACACTGATATGCTACATAAAATCATTTCTAAATTTTAAACTTGTAAGTTGTTTTTCAAGATTTAAGACTCAAAGTGGAACTATATTGCCATCCATATTAGGAGACAAGAGTCTAGGAGGAGGCGAACTGATACCTAAGGAGTTAGGGAAAACAGTGATTCTGGTTGTCCAAGATGGCTGCCTATGTAACGGTGAGGTTTTGTTCATGTTTATGCGTTCAATAGGTCACACTAGCTATCCGATAAGCAATCTGTCTTAAGGAAAACATTGTTCTAACTCAAACCTAGACAAACTTAGAATTTGGTTTGCCTGTTAGCTAATGTTAATGATCCTGTTTGAAAGAATGGTAAAGGACATCAGCAATGAAAACAAAACCTAACTAGCTAGCTATTTCACCAAGCTAATTTACAAAACCTAACTAGCTAGCTATTTCACCAAGCTAATTTACAAAACCTAACTAGCTAGCTATTTCACCAAGCTAATTTAAAAAACTTAACAAGCTAGCTAATTCATCAAGGTAATTTACCAAACTTAACTAGCTAGCTAGCTAGCTAATTAAACAAGCTAATTTATAAAACCTAACTAGCTAATTTAGTAAATTTAATGTTAAATCAACATACATCTTTAGATTTAATGGTGGATTTTAAGACAACATCTTACTAAGAAAAAAAAAATAGGAAAAAGGAAAAAGTCTCATAGATTTTGAGATTTTTTTCAGTAAAGACTGAAAAGTTTTTTTTTTTTCCCTTAAAATCTCCTTCACTAAAATTACAAGTATTCAATTTAAATACTACATGAGTAAAGTTCCACCTCTGTAGTTAATAATTTAGCTAGTGGTTAGCTACATTAGCCTCATAGCTGCAGTGCAAACGTCAGACAGCAAACATGGCTGATTGACGTCATTTAGGAAAAGTGAGAAATTGCTGTAATGTGCCAGCTTTAATGTGATGGCTAACAGGTGAACTGATACGAATCCGGTCAGCGATGTTACACCAGCAGTAGCATAACACCAGGATTAGCATTAAGATGTCATCAGGCAAATCTTTATACCTGTCCTTAATGTTGCTACCGACTGCAATGCGTTTTGTCGTTGTGCTACAACATGGATGCTGTGCATCTCTTAGCATTTACTGTATGCTTCATAGGTCGAATATTTATTTTTGCATCTAAGTTATTTATTTATTCATTCTTGTGTATAAGGATGTGTTTTTGACCCTTTATATATTTATTAACGTGTATAATAATGTTTATTTGCTTCATTCCCACCTCATTCGGCAAGCTCAATCGGCAAGGCTTTGATTAAAAAAAAAAAAAAATGCTAAAACCTTTCAAAAAGAAGCTTTTTTTTTTTTTAAGATGTGAAGAGTGTCTATAAGGAGTTATGAAACTTTTGAGTTAACTAACGTGTGTATCAGCCACACTGACCACTCGCCTTGTTGCTATTTACTCTCCCTTTAAAGAAAAGCTGCTCTCGAGGAAATACTCCAATGTACAACAGTAGTTATAGTAGACATTTAATAGTTTTTACACAGTATTTGCATATTATTATTATTATTATTCCTTTATTTTTGTAAAACCCTGTATAGAAATAAAGCTGTTTTTATGTAAGATGCATCATGGGTCTTTTTTTATTTCTTTACTCTCTGCTTTGCAGGAATAAGTAAGGAATAAAACACTGTGTGTAACGACAGGGTGGTGTGATGAAGCGAAGAGTTACTGTTACCACCCTGAAGTGTTTTATTCCTCTTAAATTACAATTTTTATTTATTAAAGAATAACACGTCATAAAGTATGTTATATCCTTATTGTTTTATAGCTACATTTAAGGTTGAGGAAGCTTACGTTATAGCAGCTATAAACAGTCGTTCCTTCACCAGCCTCTTTTTTTTTCTCTCTTGAAGTTAAAAAGACAAAAAAAAAAACACGCACGAAAAACACACACATCATGTTACCAAGAAACTGCAAAGAAGCGTAAACTCATCTGTCCTGAAGATGTCAGAAAACTTAAAGCTACAGCTTCACCTCTGACTGTTACAAAGCGCTGACACTGGAGACTCCTTCCATAAATCAGAATCGAAAATTCAGCAGTGCTGTGGAGTAAAGGAATCAAATTGTCACGCTGATGTCAAAGGGGGACGTTGCTGTTGCTAGCGCACTTACAGTAGTGTTTATTAGGAGAAAAAAAACATGAAACCATCTCAAACATACAGTAAGTGAGAACGGTCAGGCTTTGCTGGAGTTTCTTTTCTCACTCTGTGTTTTCCAGCGACGTTTATCAGTGTCATATTATTGAGAATTCAAGTGCAAATGCTGGATTCAAAATCCCCAGAATGCAATGCAGCTATATGACGACTTATGAGTTACTACAGAGACTCGGCTCGGCTAGTTAGCGATCTGTGAGATGATGAGTGATGACGATGGCGATGGCGATGGCGTTGACGGCAGAAAGTTGAATCTTTGGAAGCTGATCTGTTTGAGCAGAGCGTACAGAAGAGGAAATGGACAGACTAAAGGACTAAAGCGCCGCTGCATCCCTCTCTTTAGATAGAGCTGAAGTGAGACCTAAATCCCACTGGACCGCTATCAGCAGGTAGTCGAACGTTGTGCATTGTGGGAAGCTGTTCAAATAGAGCGCCATGTCCTTGAAAGAAGTTTAAACAATTACAAAATAAATCTTGGATGCTTTTGAAGATCACATGATATTCATAAAGATTAATATGCAAGTCGTTAAGGGTGGAGTTTCCCTTTAATGCACAGACGTAGCAGGTTTTTCCGATAATGTTACTGGTAGTTTAATGCTTGGAGCTGTCTGTCTGTATAATAGTTATCATTCCTGTTCTAAAAGGCGTAACTTTGGCGTACACCAAAATGCAAAGAACGTTTCCATGTGCCAGGCAGCTCCTAATGAGCCCACCTTCACCATGGCTCAGGGCTCTTTACCTCTCGTTACCTCTCTGTGTGGTTAAGGTTAATTAATGTTACATGGGGCCCCTCTGGTAGTTCTGTAGATGTTTGCTATTGGAAACAGATGCAGGTGGAAAATGAGGTTGTGTTTTTGTGCTCCTGTGATAGACCACACCACATCATAGCATCATGCCACCTCCTCCCTGCCAAAAAAAACATTCAAAATATTTGTTTCTTCTTACTTTGTAAAACACAGACCCAAGAAATGTCTTCTCTAATCAACTGTTTTGATGTAAGCGATTGATGAAACTGTGTGGGGAATGAGAGTAAATATTGCTTCTGTGTTGTGACATTAACATGCTATAGCTGCCTGTCATTAAATATGAGGCTTAATATGTTTGTTTTGTTTTTTTTAAAAAACATTTGATGCAGAGATTGAATCATTTACATTTGGGGGAATATGAAAAAGATAGATATTTGCACTGATTAAAGAGAACCTTTGTTATTCTTTCCTGTAATTGGGGGTTAAAGTTTGCATAAACTACTGTACCAAGATTCAGCTAAATAAACTGATGTAGGTTTGAATGCAGGCTATTTCCTCCCCAAAAGTAATCAAAGCTATCCTAATAAACGAGTGTAAAGTTTATAAAATAAATATTAACTGCGATTAACCTTCACAAATCATGTTATAACTTTTTAAAAGATCATTTATACAAAAAAAGCGAATGATAAGATATAAAAAGCCACACAACACTGACACCTGGTGGTGAAAATATGCCAAGACAGGCTTCAGAAATATAGTACGTTAGTAGTTTTTTATATCCAAGAATGTATTGAATTTAAAGGCAAACATTTAAAATAAATAAATAAATAAATAAATAAGAAAGGTTAATTAAATGAAGGGTATGATCACAATCCTGGTAGTGAATATGAAAAAAAGGCAGTGATGTGTTAAACAGCTAGGCTTAAGCAGAACAAACTGACCACTGTGTAGCCATCCTCAGGTGATTTTAGGGATTTCACTTGTTCAAAGCAATGTTGCTGTTGTTGTTGTTGTTGCTGTTGATGATGATGATGATGATGATGATGATAAGGAACAATTGAGAATATTTTATGATGCAGTTCCTCTGGTAGTGCTTGGGCTCCACAGAAATCAATTTCAAAACTCTTGTTCTTTCACATTACCATACAGCTGATATGTAGCATTCTTAGGCAGGTCTTAGATTTATCCTAAAATACAAACTTAAACTGAATATTTTTAGCTATAACTGTAGCTCAGAAGACATGCCAGGTGAGTGTAGTATTCTTGTGCTGTTACCGCCCCCTGCTGGTCGAAATCCTACCTGTTCGAGTAAAACCAAGAGTTAAAGTCTGAAAAGTTATTAGTCATTAATATGGAGGTTAATGAAATTCCAAGTCGAGGACTTTTAAAAGAATATCCCAAGCATTTTTATTTTCAATAATACATTGTTCACAGTTTTACAAATCATTAAAGTCATGCAAATCCAACATTATACTGCAACATAACAGCACATCCATAAATAAGGCTTTATACATTCACATTATAAAAAAGAGCAGACATTGAAATATGTCTCCCACAATCAATAAGATTTTTTTTTCCGATCTCTAGAAATGGATCGTTTTATATATCAAAAGTATGTTAATTCACAGAATTCACATGTATAAGAATTTGTGCACGATAAGAACGTGATCGTGTTTTAGTCCAAACAGTAATAATAATAACAACAACAATAATAATAATAATAAGCCAGGGAATAAGAACATTAAGACATTTAACACAGTGTCTGTCAGGTTTCGTCTCCGAGTCCAGCAAATGCAGACACAGTGTTGTGATTGAGGCTGGAAAACCTTAAGGTTAGACTTTTCAGGACGT
The DNA here is from genome assembly GCA_033441845.1 of Pangasius mekongensis. Classification (NCBI taxonomy): domain Eukaryota; kingdom Metazoa; phylum Chordata; class Actinopteri; order Siluriformes; family Pangasiidae; genus Pangasius; species Pangasius mekongensis. Next base: position 18,369,582 of record JAKKZJ010000021.1, on the reverse strand, counting down.
TACAAACAAGATGTCCAACATATAAAATTTTAAATGGATACAGTTTTTCAGAACAGCATGAGATCCTTATATACATGTAACATGAGGGAAGGGGCCGTAAACAGGAAGTAGTCACCCTGCATTCACACAGTTAATTTCCTGTGTAAGTTTAAAGTCATGCCATTAGAAAGCTGAATGGATATGAAAAAACAAATCTGAATTTTAATGTTATTTTGAATTTGTGTAATACCAAAAGACTCGTAAGCCTGGAAAAGGAGATAAGTGTTCTGTGTGTGAGTCTGAAAATGTGCATTAGAGACTGAATGCTTCTTTAGAAATTGATTATGCATGTAATTCATTTTGCATTTAATTGCGAAACATTCAGTCGCTCACCCTCAGGCGTGATATTCAGTTTCGGATTTTGATTGCTCTAGATTGCTCTTTTGTCAACCAAGAAATTAACTCCATAATGAAGCCACATTTCCCAGCTACTGTGGCAAGTGACTCTTTCTATTTATTTATTTATTTGTTTGTTTGTTTGTTTGTTTGTTTAAAATTAGTCTTGTCACAGTGAATTCGAGGACTGTTATTGAGGACTTGTAACCCCAGTCCCTCTGAGAATAGTTTCTAATAAACTTAACTCATTCTGTCGTAAATGTGTCTCGTGTGGTGCACGTAGTGAGTGCTACAGTGTCGATTGTGGGCGTGGCTTATCGTTCAAGTCCTGATAATATAGTCATGACTTTTGTATAATTTATACACGTCCTTTTTTTTTTGTTTTAGATGTCTCTAAATATTGTATTAAAACCAAGACACTTGCTGAATGGGAAATAGAGACAGGTCGTTATAGCTGTAAAAGGATTGGGTCCAAGGAGGTTTCTGGAGCCTTTGCATTTGTTGCTTTACCACTTCATAAATCATTTGCATAAATTTTCAGAAAATCTCAAATGCTGCTTGTGGGTGTGTTGGTTTTGTGGCTGCAAATTACACAGGAAATGAATGTGGTTTGGTTGCATGATTTGTTTGTTCAAACAACATGGCAGCAGGCTTTATTAGAGTGTTGCTTCCTGGTGTTGTTATACTGTACGTGCACCACCTTGCAAGTCTCCATGCACTTCATACATCACTGCTGACTTACACCATCTTCTTATCCAAAATGTTTTTCCAAACTTCTGAAGCTTTGGATGCACTTTAAATAGGTTCTGTCTCAACTAGTGATGCTAATATTAACGCATTCAGTAGCAATAGACGTTAAAGTGTCCAAAGGTGACAGAAATGAAAATTTCTTAATTCTGATGGTATGAAGGTGCTCAAAGGAACAACAAAAAAAAAAATTCTCCAGTGTAGATTTGGTTTTGTCCATTGAAAGATAATAACCGGTTCCTGCCAGGATGCATGAGGAGGTACAGGCGATAACAACAGATGTTTTAGTGCCTTTAGTCCATTAATAAAAGTGCATTTCTTTGCACTATTAATCAGATCAGCGTATGTGATGTTCCTCAGCACTCCTCTGATAGACAGGAACTCGGTGTGCTGAAGGTACACGTGACAATCACGGCTTTATGTTCACACACTTTTGAGCAGGACATCGGTGTCGCCTGGACGCAACCGGACGTCTTTACAGTCGTCATTTCACATCCGGATGCTGTTTCGCTTTCTGAGCCCAGAACCGGGCTCTGGTGCACATTAAAGGGATGAAAGTCGTCGAGCGCCGTGTCCAGGTCCCAGGCCTGCCGCACGCTCAAGTCGACGTACGACTTTGCATTTATGGTGCTCAGTTTTCCCACAGCGTTTCTGCACGAGGCTGCACGCAGCGAGGCGTAACTGGTGGTGTTGCTGTGCACGAGGGACGGAGGCGAGTTCTGCCCGAGGACCCAGCCGGATTTACGTGCAGGACTCTCTCTGCTCAGGTCCATGGTGCGCTTGATCCATTCGCAGCATTTGCTGAACAGGTTCTTCCTGCACAGGATGTACACCCATGGGTCCAGGATCGGATTGAAGGATGCAAACCGGATGGCGAGAAGATCGCTGCGGTAATCTGGCTGGACACCTGCGGCGATGTACCCAGGGCCGTAGAGCTGATTGACAAAGATGCGAACCTGTGGATGACACATCACGTGGTCAAAAAAAAAAAAAAAAATCTAACAATAAACCTCATCATTAAACAACTAACTTCAGGAAATGGTTTTTGCTGTCTTTTCCAGAATAGGCATTAGCTACATCAGTCTTAACCCTGGATTATTAGCAACAGGCTAGTTCAATTCCTCAGACTGAATATTGTGCTGCTTCATCACAATCGCTGACTCACTAAAACTCACCACCAGTATAAGACAGTATTTCTCCTCAAGACATTTACAGTCACAGTTACACTAATATCACCAAAATAGAATTCATTTCGACTTTCTTCACTTAGATTTGATTGTTCATAGCTAGGCATGACAACCAACACAAGCAATATTTACAGGATCCTTTCCTAGCTAGCATGATTAAGCATGTGAGCACGACGGATTAGCATTAGGATTAGTCATAAAAGAAAAATCTCTCCAATTAATGTTCTTATTAATAGGCAAGTTTTGGATTTAGAAGTAGCTTCATTCTATCTTTCAAATGACTTATGACTTTAGCTAAATGCTAAACTGTGTTAGCCATCCTCTGTAAAGTCCTATTTTTTTGTGGCTAGAGCTATAGATAGTTAGCAAGTTAGCTAGACAAACTAGCTAGCTAGACTGAGTAGAGCCTGAGAGACAGATGATTAAGTGGCTTTAACTGGAAAGTCAAGTCCAAATGATTAAAATGTAATGAAAAATAATTCCATGTAGCATTATTTAAAGTATCTACTATCCTGAGAAGATTTCTTCAAGTCCTGTTATTGATGCAAACAAAGGAAAATGTGTCTTAAATTAAATAAAATCTTTATAAAAATGGTTTTCAGTCAGTCCTGACAGAATGCTAAACCATGCTTCTACACAATACGATAGAAACATTGGATTTAATGGATTATATAACTACAGGATTTCAGAAATGTATCATGTGTTAGCTTTTTTTAATGGCAAGAAATCTTAGAGGAGATGGAAATTCAAAAGCCCAATATATTTAACTCCACATGACACAAAATGTTGTAAAACCCTTAATTACCACATTAATTTATGCAAACACTCTCAGAAACTCTACTTTTAGAGCTGGTGCCACTTTGTGCCATCAATGGTACTTCTGTAGTACTTTTAGTGTGCATCTTTTACCTGGGAATCTGCATGTGATGGAGTTTTAATTAGTAATGCTTTAAAGGTACATCACTGGTCCAAGTGTAACACCTTAAATGACTGCACTATAATCACCTTTCCACGTGAAAGATGCACACAAAAGGTACCACATCAGCAACAAGGAAGGAGTACCTTTATTTCTGAGAGTACCATTTATAATCACCCTGTCTGAGAATATAGACTTAAAAGGTAGGCTATGTTATGTGTGTGTTTTTTTTTTTATTTTATCCTCACCACCAGAGGGATGGAGCAGATCAGGAACACGATTGTCATGAAAATCAGAAGCCAGAACATCTGGATCTCCGCGGCCGAGGCGACGGCGGGCAGTTTGCGGAAGGCGCGTCTGGATCCCGGGTGTCCCGTGTGCGCCTCGGCTCTGGCTGCTGCGGCGACGACGCGCGTCTTCTTGCTCATGCCGACCAGCGAGCGGCACACGGCGCAGTTACACAGCACCGTGACGGCGATCAGCAGCAGCACGAAGCCGCCGTACAGGAACGAGTACGCGGCTCCACGCGCGTCCAACGCGCGCCAGTCCAGGAAGCACCACGTCCCCGGGAAGTGCTTGGCGTGACGCCCGAAGCCGAAACTGGGCATCGCGCACAGCACCCCGTTCACCACGTAGACCACGAGCAAGGCGAGCCGCGCCACGGTACGGTCCACGTGCTGCGAGTAGAAGAACGCGTGGCTGATCGCGAGGTAGCGCTCCACGGCCATGGCGCACAAGATGGACATCCCGGCCGAGCCGAAGAACAGCATGGAGAAGGAGAAGAAGTGGCAGAGCGGCGCGCCGCCGGGCCACCGACCCGCCACGTACGTCGCGATCACCACGGGGCTGGTGAAGCACGTCCCCAGGAGGTCCGTCACCGCCATGCCGCACACCAGCGTGTAAAACGTCGTCTCCTTTTGCTCCCTCTTGGACACGCACAGCACCCCCACGGCCACCAGGTTCCCGAGCACCCCTACAGCGAACATGGTGGCCGAGATGACCAGCGAGCGAGAGTCCAGGCGCAGGACGCGCGGCGTCGTCGTAGGCGTCGGGGGCGCCGTCGGAGGGCTCAGGAAGACAGCCGACGCGTTCGCGTGCGCGCTCAGCACCGAGTCGGTCATGTTTAAGATGAGACTGTTCTCAAAAAGCTGCACAAGTGATCCGGGGAGAGCGCATGACCGTGTCCGGGGTTCACATTCCCGTCACTCTGTACAGTGCTGAGCTGCAGGTGGATATAAACTCCAGCACGGTCTCCACCTCCACACCACTACATCTCTGACGTCATCACATCGTGTACACGTCACCGGCTGCAGGTGGGCTTTTCTCATCCAAATGCACTTAAGACATACTTATTTAATTATTTATTTACTTGGCAACCACTTTTATAGCCTGAAGTGTTTTTACAACAGTGTATTAAACTGCATTAAAAGCATAAAAACACAGAAAAAGGAGTAAAAGTGTGCAATTCAACACCACTTTGCTTTAAGCAGTCAGGCCTTTTAAAAAGCAAACTTTAAAAAAAACATTAAAACTTCATTTTAATTTTAACATTTAATTGAAAATACTTCCTAATTATTTGAATAATTTATTTAAAAATATTTTCTTATAATCATATATATCAGCAAGTACTTATTTTATGCTTGTGCAATCCATTACATTATGTTTTTAAAAAATAACATTCACTTTTATAATTTAATATCTATTTAAAAAAATATATTAGGCTATTCTAAAATACTTTGAATTATTAAATTTTTTTATTATTTATTTATATTGTATATGATTTATTTATTTATTTATTTATCAATCACTTCTGATAGTCATCTCCACCTTCAAACTTTAAAAAAAGTTATTTGGAGGATTTTCTTTTTTATTGGCCTTTTTTAGATAACATTGTCTTATACAGAGTCAGAAACCACATCAGCAGGTCTGCTTGAGACAATCTGGGATGACTTTATGATGATTTAGACTAAATCAGTAGGCTAGCCATATACCTCGCTTAATAGTTAGCTACATCATGAAAAAAAAAAAATCTGATTGTCAGTGTTTTTAAATAATGCAAAAATTGTGTATGTTTCATTGTATTGCTTTGATTGAGTGCTGGAAAATCTTCTATTAATATAATTTCTCTTCCTAAGAGAACAAAGTGTAATTTTGTGGCGCATCTAAAAGTCATAATGTCTGGATCCGAATAGTTTAAAGGTAATTAAGAACACATTAGCAGCTGAAATGTCATTGAATTACATTACATTCCACAGTGCTGTGTAAATGTGACAAAGAACCCACACAGCGCTAAATCAGGAGACATCACAGCGAGTAATTAATCAACTCCTCGGGAGGAATTCAGCTCTGTCTGTAACATTCATTAAACAGGACCTCACAGGGATCGTCAGTGCTGAAATAATGATGGCAGAGATGAAAAAAACTCACGCGTTATCATGAGGTTAAGATGTTTGTGCGCATGTAAGGGTACTCTGTGTTCGGTACTGTACAGGGACAAACTCTCACTCTTTATCTGAAAGCAGATAAAGAAGGTTAAGCTTTAAGATTTTACCTTTAAGAAGGTCCGACTGTTTGTAGCACGCAAAATCGACCTTTAAATCAAAACTGACGTCAATAGATTCCATTGATTCTTTTAAGTGAGTAGAAGCCACATTTGTTTTAAGTTGTGTATAATATTTCAACACAGTCTGATTCGATATATAATTTTTTCCTGAACCTCCTTTTCTAAAAAAAAAAACCCTCACAGGCTTTCTTAAGTTCACACTACTCTATTTACGCTTTAGACTCTCACCAGAGTAATATAATATTTATACATAATTATCTAAAAAAGCTCCCCAAGCCTTTCTGTTAAAAAAAAAAAGACTCAGGCAATAAATCTAGTACACTGATTATTTCATATTACACCACAGCACTGTTCAATTCTGGATTCTGATTGGTCAGAAGGTGTTGATTAATTTTCTATAACAGCAGCTCTGAGAGTAAGTTTGTATTAATGCACTTGGTCTAATACACTATCGTTTCTATAGTAACATGGGTTATTTAACAAAGGGAACAAATGTGTATAATCTTTGATATGGTGAAGTTTTCTATAAGGAGACACTTATATGGAGACACATGTATGGAAGGAGTCTCCAGTGTCAGCGCTTTGTAACAGTCTGCAGCTGTAGCTGTAACTTTAGGTTTTCTGACATCTTCAGGACAGAAGAGTTTACACTTTTTTGTGGTTTCTCGTAAAAAAAAAAACCCAACAACCTGTTGTTTAACTGTTTATAGCTGCTATAACGTAAGTGAGAACAGGAACTAACTTGTTTTGCTAGCATTCCACAACATTAAATGTTACTATAAATGGATAAAAAGTATGATGTGTTGTTACTGAATAAATAAAAATGATAACTGTTGGCAAATTGCTGCGGTATAAGAGGAATAAAACACTTTGGGATATGCTGTTGTAGGAAAATAACCGACTTTGCGCTGGTAACAGTAACTGCGCTTCATCACACCACCCCGCTGTTGATTATTTTCCTGTAACAGCACAAAACCAAATACTTTATTCAACTTCTAATGTCAGCGTTAGATATGATAATGGTCATAGTGGAGACTTATCCCAGTGAAGCCCACTATAGTTCTCTCCCCACTGCTCTTCTCCCTCTACACAAATGACTGCACCTCTAAAGACCCCTCTGTCAAACTCCTGAAGTT
>JAKKZJ010000021.1:18338662-18353461 GCA_033441845.1 Pangasius mekongensis | reverse complement strand
TATATATATATATATATATATATATATATATATATATATATATATATAATGAGAGTGAAACAGAAATAAGGACTGCTTGACTAACTCCATTAATGCCACAGCATCAAAAAATGGAAGCGAGCGATGCTTTTACCAGGCTTTAGTATAATTTCATCCTAAGTGCATTTTGTGCTCCAGTCCAGCACATTAAATCAATATTTTGTACTTTTGGGCTCTTTTGGGATTCATGAGCATTCCACATAATCATATTTCCTCAATATCAAAGAATGTCCAATTATAAAACCTGTGCCTTCAGCGGAACTGAAAGGGATGGTGTGTTACGGACAGGGCAATTAGTGCTCTCGGAGACGGGCGTTCAGACGACAGACGTGTCTCCTGCTCCGAACGTCGCTTCATTTCTGCAGCGTGAACAAACAGACAACTGACTCGGTTAATGAAGGCCCTGGCAAAGTTCCTGCTCGAGTTGAGGACAAACCGCAGCTGAGGTATTGTTTTCCGCTCACAAATGAAGCGAAACATTATGCTCACCCACTTAAAAAAAAAAAAAAAAAAGAAAAAAATCTGAACTTGAAGTCACCTGTTGGAATAGAATGAGTTTGGGATGTTTATGAAAGAGGGAAGTTACAGGAATTGCCAGTTGTCTTTATGGCAGCAATAAAACAAACTGCTGGAAACTGGATCACAAATCAGTGCTATAAAATGCCATAAAGTGAACACCACTCAGAATATATTGCGATCGAATTATCCCTTTTACTGGACGTTCACACTAGCAGGTGACAAGTTTTAGGAGTTTGTCTGTTGTGGCCGTGGCCTGGCCTGAAATTCTGAGTGAGAAAAGGTAATAGCTATATATATTTATATATGTATATCTTCTAAAGCTGGCTAGTTAAACCCAAATGAAATCAATAACACACAAATCATTGTTTTGATTTTCATGTTAAACGCTCATGCTTTGTACTAGCTTCGTTCTCAGATTAGCTATGTACACTCACCAGGGGCGCCGACGAGCTCTGTTACTCCCTTTCCAGCTTAATTTTCATTCGTAAAGTCTCTATGCATGTTTAGATGAACGAGATGTGACAGGATAAGATGAAATCGTGGATAAGATGAAGATGAAGTTTTATTTTTAACAGTAAATAGGAACTAATTGCAGGTAGGAACTAAAGTCCTGAGCGGAGAACTGAAGAAATGTCGGACCACACGCACCACAGGATTGGATCGGTATGAGGAATCCTTCGGATTTGTTGCTCTGCAGAGTCGTACCTAATTTGCACTGAGAAAATCTAAATTCAGATGTAGCTTGTCGCTGAAATTTCTGTCGCACACACACGTAGAAAATCCTGTTATAGTAAAATAATCAGTGGCGGGGAGGTGGGATGGTTTGGTACAGTTATGAAGCAGGGGCTAAATCCCACTGCAGCACTTTTTTATGCAAATTTATGCAACTTTTATGCAAATGAGAGGCGACATGATGTTGCCTACTAAGAGAAGATCAACGGTTTGTTTATTTTTCTCCCGACCATGAAACATTGATGGTGTTTCCACTGTTATACAGTACTGTGCAAAAGTCTTCGGCGTCCTATTTATTTATTTATTTATTTATTTTAATTTATTAAGTACAAATATTGTTATAGATGTTTATTTATGACTTCTGCATTATTGAGTCAGTACAGAATCATTTCCAAACATTACTTTTGCAACACAAAACTCACTGTTACAGCAAAACGTTTGTATGTCAGCGGAGTAAGTAGGATATTACACAACAGACCACTTTTCAGAAATGCTCAGAGAAACTTACCGGCTAATTTCATTACAAAACTGCACAAAGTGTACCGCAGACTACTAAGATTATTTAAAAAAAAAAAAAAAGCAAAGCATTGTCAAGCCAAATCTTAACTTTGTTTAGTGTATTACTGTTTACTGCTCTTTAAAGTATTTTTAATGTAGAAACTTTTAATTTCATTACTTTTGAAGGCATCTTTGCTTCACAGCATTTCTTTGCATGTGCCTAAGACTTTTGCTCAGAACTGCACTTTGGTGCATCAAACCCTTTAATCCTCATGAAATAAGCGACACAAAGTTTTAGATTTTATACAAAGGCATTTATGTCCAGAAATAGTAGGAAGACATCAGATTAGTGGTCCAGTGGATGGGTTTATATACTGTATGTTCTCTAGTTAGGGGGTGTGGCGACTGACAGTAAACAGATGAACACCCACGAGCGAATCGAAGGTGAAAAATCGCTGCCGGTGTGAACGCAGCATGAATTGAATGCAGTTTATTTATAACCACAGCCCACGTACAGTACATACAGTCCACATGCAATAGATTTGTTATTTAAACACTTGCTATTGGTTTGCTGTTGTTTGAATTTATAACCCATCCTCCAAACTTCTGACAAAAGAAAAAAAATCTTAGCAGGTTAGCAAAGTATTCTTTTATTTAAATACTTGATACAAAGAGAATATATAAACGGCAATAAGAGAATCCGATCGGACATTTCTGTCCGTATTTCACCCATGTTTGCATTGAGTATAGGAAAAGAAAACACATCAAAGGCATATCAATGCATAAAAAGCTCCTTGTGAAAGCATTCTTACAGTTTATGACTTCCCGTTTCATATCCGTATCAGGTGACGTCATCCTCATTGCTACAGCAGTTCTTCTTTTAGCTCTCACAGCTGGATTTTTATGTGCATGTGGCAGGCATGAAATAGAGAAAAGCTAATGTCTGCACTGTGCTACATGTCACCATCACAGGGATTACAACGAGTGAGTCAGAATACCAACTGGAAAGATGTGAAACTTTAATGAGATGACGATGAAGCCCTCGGCGTGACTGTTTACCACACTGATTTCTCCAGGGAACCGTTGTACATCACGAGCCTGCTTTGCTTTGTTAGCTAGTCGTTAGTGATGTTTACATGTTTCTAACAAAAGGACTTGAATGCTGAGGTTTATTCTCAGATTTTATCCTCCCTGAGCCGCTTCTCCGCCGTGAATCTCACACCATCTCTCTCTGTCTGTGACCTGATTTGACGGCTATTCACAGAGGCTTAATTAACAGCAGTCTTTTCTTCCCCCACTTTTGTGGTGCAATTTGTCAAAATGGAGATTGTGGCGCAACAAATCAAACACGGTGCAGGCTGCGACCTTCGCTGACCTTTTATCTGCACAAAGCAAACAAAAGAACTGCGGATTTAACAGGTCCATGTTATCTCTTATAAGCCGGGGTGATCATTTGCGTCAAATGTGATAGTATTATTGGGTTTTGTTTGCCTATGTCAATTACAGGCTACCTGTTCATTAGCTAAGTGTGTGCTAGTGTAAAAATAGACGGTAAAACCTCTCCTGTTTAGCATATCCGAAGCTGTACACGTACAGCCTTTCATTTGTTAGACGTCTTTATCCAACAAGAATACAATTCAAGAATATAGATGACATCATGACGTCTTTCTTTGTGAATTCAAAAAATGTATGGTTCCTGGGACCGAGCCTTAACTGCTTAAAAAAAAAAAAAAAAACACCCCAGGCAAGACAACTTCTCATACAAATTCATGAGCTAAATCTTCGTAAAGGTTAAATTATGGGTAAAGTCAAAGCCAGAGGTCTTTTTTTCCCGCAGTTGTAGATTTAATTCATGTGGAATCGAAGGAGTTGCTGATTACAAGTCTTAGAAATTCATCATGAGATGGAGCGATCGTCATTGATCTCAACATTTCACTTCACCGGCCTGAAAGGCATAATTGATCCAACCCCAAGTGAGAACAAAGACATTTAAAAAGGCGAGAAGAAGATGTCTCGGCCATTCTTTTAATAGAATGAATGTCTGCTAGTGACGTGTCGTTTGTGAACGAGTCAGCTCTTAGAATCGACTCTTTCTGCTGAACGCTGAGAGACGACTCTCGCGTGTAAAGTCGGGTCCAAAAGTCTGAGACCAAAATCTAAAACAAAGACACAAAGTTATTTTTTTTTCATTGAATATTCGATATCCTGAATATTTACTATTCAAGATTTCTGGGTTATTATTTAAAAATATTTGTGATAAATTTGTGATATTGTTAACTAACCCAGATTTTAGATTTTAGTTCAGATCTTCCTTGTTCGTATTCCTCTTACACCACAGCACTTTATTTACAGCAATCAATTAAAGAACGACACGTCATATTTTTTCAGCGGCTTATGGTTGCATTTAATATGGTGGAATGTCCGTCCGTGAAACATCCGTTACATTATAGCAGCTACACACAGTCGTTCCTTCACCAGTGTCTCTCTCTTATTTCTCTCTCTTAAAGTTAAAGTTAAAATAAGGCAAAAAAAAAAAAACGCACGATGTTACATCATGTTACTGAGAAACCGCAAACTTAGTTACGGCTTTACCTCTGACTGTTACAAAGCGCTGACACTGGAGACTCCTTCCATAAATGTAAAGAAAACATCTCCTTACTTGTACTCATAATACTTATACCTATATCAACAAATTTTTTTTATCCGTTTATGTGGAGTGTTCACTGTACAGGTGCTTGTGAATGAGCTGTTACTATAGAAAGTATAACGCAGAAAGTAAAACGAGCGCAGTGATATAAACCTGTGATTCTCCGCCGCACTACAGTCAGAGCCGCAGAGAACGCGAACTATATATCGACTTAGACACTAGGCAAATGAAAATCGAGCGAGTTCTCTGCTGTCACTTGAAGGCTTCGGTTTGAGATCGTGCTTTGTTTGAGATGCGCGAAACATCGTTGGAAGCTGAAAGGGGAATGTTGTCGTCATTGCGGCATTGTTAGGATTCGTTCTCGCGAAGACAGAATGAACGCTTCTGTGCCACTCGGGAAACAAATAACTTTTGTTCACTGTTCAATTTTAGAATAGTTGTACGTGCTTAATGCAGCAGCACTGCTGTCAAAAAATAAATAAATCCCTCCAAAGCTCCAGGCTTTATCGTGCCTTCTCATTTACTGAAAATGCCCTTAATTGATCTGGTGCGACCCTGACTGGAAACCCAAGGCTTAATTTCATTTCAGACTTGAGTGTTCCTCATGCCTGCTCCTCTCTCCACAGCACAACCTCACATCTGTCTTTGATTTATTGATCAGTTTTAATCTATAGCCCTCTAGTGCACATTTTCATCCGATCGGATATACAGCACTCTGACATTTATAGTAGCTGACCATTGAGTGAGTCAGTAAATATAGTACACACACACACACACACACACGGGTGCGCACACACACACACACACACACACACACACACACACACACGGGAAATCACAGGTGCCATGCAGAAACATCTATCAAGCATGCACCGTGAATAAACTGCATGGGGGACATCAGAGTGACGCAAACAAAATGGAGAATCTAGTTGGTTTTCTAGACTACCAGCACTTCTCCACATACGCAATGCCTCGTGACACAACACAGTTTCAAGCAAACATATGAATGGATTTCCACCACATCAGCATCTCCGCTAATCAATCCTGCATGACCACATTATCACAGTCAGTACAGACGTGTCTCGCTAAAGGCTAAAGAGCACCGAAGGCTCTCTCAGAGAAGTGAAGAACAGCTGAGCTTCCTTCCTCCTCCAGCTTCACTTATTTAGAGGAGAAGGCAGGACATGATGGAGGCCTTGACCACGGCAAAGACTGACATCTTACCAAGAGAAAATATCTTGAATACAGTCAAATTTATCTTGTGTTTTCTATTATAAGATTACGATAAACCAAATATAATTATTATTATAATTATTAAACCTATTTTAAGATGTTTTACTCGTTTTTTTAATTCTGTTGGCAGATCATTTTGCTTCTTTCTAAAAATAAATGCTTAAATTGATATTTTCACTTTGAAGAAGCGCAGTTAAGACGGCAAAATCCTGCAGTCCAAGGCTATATATATTTTTATATCACTCCATATATATTAAACAAATACAAAATATTGTATTTATATTTTCAACAGCCTGTCCGTGTGTTATTATGGACTATTGTGGCCAGTATTTTTTTTTTTTCTATCCAGAACTTCTATCTTATCTAATAAAAAGAAACATATGTAATTTATAAGAGCATTTATAACCAGATCACATCATCAAGTATCAAAATATTTTAGCAGCACTTGTAGGGTTAATAATCTGATGTTCAAAAGACACATTTACAGAAGCTGAGTAGTTTCAATAGTAGTTTCGATGTGATACGATGTGAAAGATTTTGTTTAAAAGACATTTTTTACATTTAAAAACAGCTAGTTTTGAGCAATGACACCATGGTTATAAGTTTTTCTTTCATTTTTTATTATTTTTTTGCGTCAAACAGTAAACGGGAACTAATTACAGGTAGGAGCCAAAGTTGTGAGTGGGGAACTGAGGAAACACCAGACGATGCTCGAGGATCGGTCCGAGGAATCATTCGCGCCAATCCAAACAATTATTTGTCATCATACCTAATTTGCATAGAATTGAGAAAATCTAAATTCATGTGTGAGAAAGAGGCGTGGCCTTTGTAATATATATATATATATATATATATATATATATATATATATATAGAGAGAGAGAGAGAGAGAGAGAGAGAGAGGCCACACCTCCTTACTTAGGACTGACCATTAGAGAGGCCACACCTCCTTCACTGTTACTAACAGACACAGTCATTTGATAACATTTCTAAATAATGAACACTAATAAAAAGAGCTGAGTGTGGTAGCAGATTTTACCAATACAGAGACATCGAAATTCCTTCCATCACATCACAGAACAATTTTCGCCTGGAAACTCTCTTTTTTTTTTTTTTTTTTTTGTCTGTTCAGTTTGCTGAAAGCTCATTTGTTCCGGAGGTAAAATCACAAAACAGCCAGCCAGAAATGAAAAGAGCGCGATCCCTAAGTGGAAAAGACGAATGATGGGGAAGAAAAATTATGGAAGAAAAGAGCAGTGGGCACATTTTACATCAGTTATAAGGATAAAGTGTTAAAGTAACCTTTCTTCCCTAAAGGTCATCGCTTTCTGGAGAAAGGCTTCTTCATTTGAGCTTTCCACAGACACGAGGCCTTACTTAAAGTAAAAAGTCGCTGTGTGGCTTGAACGAATGAAATATAAAAAAATAAATAAAGCAACATAAAAAAAATAAAGGAACAGTTCAGAAAGAAAATAATTTTCACAAGACAATGTTACAATTGCTGTAAGTACTGTAAAGAAAATATGTCTGTCTTGTAAACTTCTAATGACAATGTCAAGGGGTGGGATATATTAGGAGGCAAGTGAACAGTCAGTTCTTGAAGTTGATGTGTTGGAAGCAGGAAAAAATGGGCAAGTGTAAGGATCTGAGTGACTAGACAACTGGATCAGATCATCTCCAAAACAGCAGGTCTTGTGGGGTGTTCCCAGTATGCAGTGGTTAGTAACTTCCAAAAGTGATCCAAGGAAGGACGACTGGTGAACTGGTGACAGGGTCATGGGCTCCCAGGACTCACTGATGAGCGAAGGCCCGTCTGGTCCGATCCCACAGAAGAGCTACTGTAGCACAAATTACTGAAAAAGTTCATGCTGGCTCTGATAGAAAGGTGTCAGAAAACACTGTGCATCGCAGCTTGCTGCGTGTGGGGCTGCGTAGCTGCAGACCGGTCAGAGCGTCCATGCTGACCCTGTCCACCACCGAAAGCACCTACAATGGGCATGTGAGCATCAGAACTGGAACATGGAGCAATGGAAGAAGGTGGTCTGTTCTGATGAATCATGTTTTCTTTTACATCATGTGGACACTTACCTGGGAAGAGATGGCACCAGGATGCACTACGGGTGCAGTGTGATGCTCTGGGCAATGTTCTGCTGGGAAACTTTGGGTCCTGGCCTTCATGTGGACGTTACTTTGACATGTACCACCTACCTAAACATTGTTGCAGACCAGGTACACCCCTTCATGGCAACGGTATTCCCTAATGGCAGTGGCCTCTTTCAGCAGCATAATGCACCCTGCCACACTGCAAAAATTGTTCAGGAATGGTTTGAGGAACATGACAAAGAGTTCAAGGTGTTGACTTGGCCTCTAAATTCCCCAGATCTTAAGCTGAGCGAACATCTGTGGGACGTGCTGGACAAACAAGTCTGGCTCCACCTCGCAACTTACAGGACTTAAAGGATCTGCTGCTAACGTATTGGTGCCAGATACCACAGCACATCTTCAGAGGTCTTGTGGAGTCCATGCCTCCAAGAGTCAGAGCTGTTTTGGTGGCACAACGGGGACCTACACAATATCAGGCAGGTGGATTAATGTTATGGCTGATCAGTGTATGTATGCACTACAAATTTTGTACAACATTGTGGAGTCATTCAGTGTCGCAGTCAGGTTTTTGACACTGTAACAGAGGTGTGCGTTTACGAAAACATCGCAGTCAACTTTTATAATATGTTTTGTTTGTAGCAAACAAGCAGATCTGACAACTATATCATTCATTTCTAATCCCATTTTAGGTTGAAATATTTTACATGCGCCATTAATTTATATGAGAACTTACAGATCTTACAGTTATGGGTCTGAGCCGAGTCCTCCACCATGTCGTGGGAAGTTCTCATGACCAAATTACCAACCGATGCATTCTCGGGTTTTGTGGAGAATCAAGAACACTTCCTGGTGTTTTTGAATGCTGTGACTTGAAGACACAAGAACACACTTTGAGAAACCTCTATACCCCTATACTAAACACCAGCATCAGGCTCAGCAGGGGGCGTGGCCTAAAGTGTACAGGGAAACGTATTTAGATAATAATATCGTTTTCATTACTCTGCTCTTTCATGAAACTGTTTGTCTGAAAGGTGTGATGATTAAAACATGCTGTTTTTACATGATGCTAAACAGGCAGCAGTAAGCCTTCATTACTTGTTAGCAACACAAGCATGTCTTGATCAACAACATTTGGGGTAAAGAGGACATTTATTTATTTTTTTCCTGATTATTAGCTGACCATGTTTTAGCCCTCCATTAGTATCACTATCCATTTCCATTAATAAAAAAAACAGGTTACAAATGAGCCCAAATGTGCTATTTGTTTGAATATCCATAAAAATCAAACACAATGCTCGGATCTTACTTGTTATTCCGGGACACATTTAGAAAGCAGTGATGTTAATAATGTGCTCCCGGTGCGATGGCTCATTATTCAACGTGACAAATGAAGTAAACATCAACAGAGGACTTCATTAACGCGGCGTGTCCTCAGCGTCCGGCCCATTTACCGCTGCCTTCCCATCAAATACATCAACACAACAGAGTGTTCTTCAATCATTCGGCCAGAGTGAGTTCCATCATTACGCAACTCTCTGTTTCAGCAGTTTTCCCGTCACTGATAAATCAGGATGAGTGCATTGTATGATAAGGAAATGCTATTCTTATACGGATATACAGATGATTATGTCACAGAAAAGAAAAGGCATTGCTGGAAATATTCTACAAAATCAGGAAGAAGTATTAGAGCATTTTCACTAAGCAAATAACTGAATTTCACAATTATCTAGTGTACTGCAATGCTGTGTGTAATCCAGTGAGCTGTGAGGAAAAATCACATGTTCTGTTCCTAACAAGAAATGAACGTCTATCTCACACAGTGTCCTTATGCAAGTCTTTTTTTCTTTCCTTCCCCTTTTTCTTTTCTTAATCTTTTCTTCTTCCTTCCGGTCTTTTCTGAATTGCTTTGATTAAAATTTTTTTCCCTGCACTAAAGTGCTACTTGATTAATTTGATCTTGGACAGGGCAAAGTGGCAAATCTACAACGTCAGAAAGAAAATGGTTGAAACGGGACAAGATTTTGATGTGAGCTACGTTTAATCTTTTAAAAATCTTTAAAAGCAAGGATATGGCTGGATTTTAAGTTTTATAAATCAGTGCAAAATTTGGCAGGCTTTGAAAACACGTGGGACTAGAGATGAGCTCTCTGTAGTAGGAATAATGATGAACTTTCTTTTGCTGATGGGATAAAATAATGTAGACTTAAATGATTGAACTGTTCACAAAATTATTGTTAATAAAGGTCTCTCTCTCACTCTCTGTCTATCTATCTATCTATCTATCTATCTATCTATCTGTCTGTCTGTCTGTCTGTCTGTCTGCACAGACAGCCTTTTCATCTCCGCGTAGGAAAAAAGCTAAATCAAATGACCCTTAAATAAAGTTTCCACTGACCGTAACAGCTTGTCTAAAATACATTTGCTCACACTTTAAAGGAGAGACGAAAGAGAGAAGTGAGGGAAGTAGATGGAGGTGTGTCGTATGTAGGTCTAAAGGCCCGCCCTCTTCTCTTTCCCATGTCACGGCCTCCTGTGACTGATGGCCTCACCGTCCACGCTGTTGAAGCTTAATGATGCGACGCCGAAGCATTCCTGGAAATTCTCTCATCTGTCTACGTAAAATGAGCCGTGATTACGAAATGCGCAGCTCGCCAATGACTGCAGTACTGTCTCTAAATAAAAAAAAATGAATGCTTTTCCTGCTCGGTCTGTAGAGCTGCTGAAACTTTAATTATGATGTGGACATAAAAGTATAATGATTTTACGATGAGGAACAAATGTATAGTATATCAGCTTCAGTGAGTGCTGCCGTATATCATGAGAGCTGTAAACACGGTGATTCAGAGCTTACATCATTCTCCAAATGAGCTGACAAGTTGCCTTGCAAGCTAATAACATTTCATATAAAATCCAATATTCTGTCTGTCTGCCTGTCTGTTTATCTTTCTATCTGTCTGCTTATCTGTCTGTCTGTCTATCTCTTTATCTGTCTGTCTATCTGCCTGTCTGTCTATCTCTCTATCTGTCTGCTATTCTGTCTGTCTATCTATCTCTTTATCTGTCTGTCTATCTGCCTGTCTGTCTATCTCTCTATCTGCCTGCTATTCTGTCTGTCTATCTGCTTGTCTGTCTATCTCTCTATCTGCCTGCTATTCTGTCTGTCTATCTGCTTGTCTGTCTATCTCTCTATCTGCCTGCTTATCTTTCTGTCTATCTCTCTGTCAGTCTGTCTGTTTACCTGCTTATCTATCTATCTGTGTCTTTCTCTCTGTCTGTCTGTCTGTCTGCTTATCTATCTATCTATCTATCTATCTATCTATCTATCTATCTATCTATCTATCTATCTATCTTCATATCATATTGGGCAAAGGATGTGCTCTTTTGTTTGCTAGACAAAAATGGCAGTTGGAGGGTTTGTTGTTTGTTTGTTTTCTTTATCTAATATTAGCTAGCATTAGCATATAGCTGTGTTCTTGTTAAACATTAGTATCTCTTTCAAATCTTTTATAGAACCGAAACAGATTGTAAAATGTATCATTTGTGTTTCATTATGAACTGAAATATTATGAAAAATTCTTATTTTATGTTTTCTATCAATGTGTGTAACATTTATGGAAGGAGTCTCCAGTGTCAGCGCCTTGTAACAGTCAGAGGTAAAGCTGTAGCTTTAAGTTTTTCAACATCTTCAGGACAGAGGAGTTTACGCTTTATGGTTTCTCTGTAACATGAAAAGCTGTGTTTTTTTGGCTTATTAACTTCGAGAGAGAGAAAAAGGCAGGCTGGTGAGGGAAAGACTGTTTATAGCTGCTACAACGTAAGTGAGAACTGGAACTAACACTTTTTCGCGGACGGTCCACAACATTAAATGTAACTAGAAATGGATATAAAAAAGTATGATGTGATGTTTGTTAATAAATAAAAATTGTAATTATTGGTGTGGTATAAGAGGAATAAAACACGTTCAGATGGTTGGTAGTAACTTTGCTTCATCACACCGTCCCATTTATTGATTATTTTCCCATAAGAACACAACACAGAGTGTTTTATTGTTTATATAATGAAATCCTGAATCCGGTTGTGGGTGTCTTTATGACCTGCTGCTCTGTCAGCGTTAACGCTGGTGTTAATGTGCTAGGGTTAGTGGTTATTAATCTTATCTTATCTGAGCACGACATTTTTTATTATTTTATGGTATCCGTTTCAGTTTTCATCTTGTGGTCCTCCTCCGTCATGGCTGCCATGTCGCTCGCTCTATAGGAGACGTGTGAAAAATGAAATGTACATGTGAAAACTGAAATGTGCTTGAGAAAAATGCTGCCCTGGTCTCATGCTATGGTAGCTATATGGAAGAGAGATCCGGTGGTTTGCTTTTGGGTTTTTTGTTTAATTAAAGTGGTAGCTTTTGGACGTGTCTCAAATTCATTCCTGTGACCAGGATTTAGGCGATGAAAGAGAGCGACCCAATTAGGCCGGGAAGGGGATTACATTAATTAGTACCCTAGGGTCTTTCTTGTATAGTTATTTTATTCCCTCGCTTCCCTTCCTTGCATCATAGCTCCGCCCTCTGAGGACACAAGGGCAGGAGAAATCCAAGGCCGAACGAGGCGTCCTCGCTCACTGACGTGTCACTTTAAAGTGAACTCACTTACTGATGACGTGTGATTGATAACACGTTGCACCAGTGTTTCTCAAATGGGTGTTAGTGTACCCCTAGGGGTACTCGGAGGTACTACAAAGGGTACGTAACACGAAAGAATAACTAGATGTAACATTTTTCCCCAGAAATGAATTCAATGTAACTGGAACTACTGATATGATTAAACAGAGTAGTCAAGTCAAGTCAAGTGGCTTTATTGTCATTTCAACCACATACAGCCGGTACAGTACACAGTGAGCTGAAACGACGTTCCTCCAGGACCATGGCGCTACAGAAAACACCACAGAGCTACATAAGACTACACAGAGCTACATAAGACCTACACAGACCTACACAGACCTCCATAAAGTGCACGTGTGTAAACGTGTGCAAACAGAGCAAGACAGTACAATAATTACTAAATCAGGGCAAAAGGCACAGTAAAGGACAGTGCATTGTTGACCAGTACACAGTTCTAGTGTGGAATAAAGTGCAAAAAAGATATTACAATATAATAATAAACGCTGTAGGTGTAAACATAACATACTAGTTAGCAGCAAAAAATGCAGGTGGTCAATGCAGTACTTTGTTTACAGTGTTTTAGCAGCAATTTAAGAAGAATTGTGCAAAAATTGCAAAGGGAGTGGAATGATGTTCCGTCGAGTGTGTGTGTGTGTGTGTGTGTGTGTTGTCAGTCCAGTCTCTGAGTACTGAGGAGTCTGATGGCTTGGGGGAAGAAACTGTTGCACAGTCTGGTCGTGAGGCCCGAACGCTTCGGTACCGTTTGCCAGACGGCAGGAGGGTGAAGAGTGTGTGTGAGGGGTGTGTGAGGGGTGTGTGGGGTCGTCCACAATGCTGGTGGATTTGGAGGTGAATGTGATGGAGGGAAAACAGACCCCGATGATCTTCTCAGCTGTAAAAGAGTAAAAAATAACACAAAAAATACTTTAGTTTTGAGTTGAATCTGTAGGTATATAATTAATTTAATTAATTTAATCTAATTAATTAATTATTTATTAATTTGTGCATGCAGCTGTGCTTCTAAGTAGGCCTGCGTTTTAAAATATTGTTTTATAAGCAAAAAAGATTTTTAAATCATTTAAAATGAATAGATTTTAAACGCACCCCCGGGTTGCCAGGTCCAACTTCTGAAACTAAACCTAAACAAACTATTCTTATCATTGTCAATTATACTGCAACATTAACAGAATACAATTTTCCTGAAGCAGCCTTAAAATAGTGCATTTTTCCTAAATGTATATGTTGTAAAATTGTCTTGTGGTAGAGTCTCTTGGAGAAGTAGTGAGGCATTCATTCCTGTTAACTGTACCTATAAACACAGTCCGCAAAAATAGACTATAATTTTAGGTTTTGCATAAAAAAATCGAAGTATTTAGTAAATACACAATAAATATAGAATGGCATATTAGCTACATATTCATCCCCAAACCCAGAAACAAGTAAAAAATAAATAAAATGAAAAATATAAATAAATAAATAATAAAATGAAAGTCAATTAGAAAAGGAAAACCACGGCGCTGGCAACCCCATCCTTACGCACTTCCTTGCCTGGCGATGACGTAACTGCTTCTTTTTACGGAAGTTAGCGTTGATTGGTTGTGTATTTAAATGCCCCGATCTGATTGGCTGTTCCAGCTTAAAGCGTTCAGTTTGAAATTTGCGGCGTGTGTTTGTTTGCTGTGGTGAAGTGAAGCGAAGCGAGCCGGGTGAGTTTATTGTTACTTTACCGTCATTTTATTACAAAATTACAGTTTGACGACTAAAGCTTACTGTTTAAACTTCTCAGGGTGAAAATAGCAAAGCTATAAATTCAAAAATGAATGTTTAAATCTGTTTAAATCCCCCTGATGCTGAATTTGTTAGATTTCTGAACACAATCAAACCCTAATTATAGAAGATTTAACAAAACACACATTTCTCCTAATATTAAACAAGGTAATATATGTCAATTAAGATTTACAAATGAATTATTAATTCATATTTTGAACGACCTATTTTCTATTTATTATTTTTTAAATATAACTTGAATCAAAGACAAGAATAACAATAAAATAAGATGAAACAATACTTAAAAAGCTTTGTGTGTTTAACATGGTAAATTCATAAATTAATATTTACGTCTAAATATTAAATCTAAAATATTAATACCAACAATTTTCAACTACTAAGAAGGTTAGTGTGTATACAAGCACATGTCTAAATGCATTAGTATTAAATAATAATGTGCTACTGAGCAAATAAAATGTATTTATTATCTACACCAGTGTTAGTGAAAAGACTGAAGTGGGATCATTATTAGGCCATTGATGGGGTGTGTGTGTGTGTGTGTGTGTGTGTGTGTGTGTGTGTGTGTGTGTGTGTGTGTGTTTTG
>JAKKZJ010000021.1:18296788-18310733 GCA_033441845.1 Pangasius mekongensis | reverse complement strand
TGTGTGTGTGTGTGTGTGTGTGTGTGTGTGTGTGTGTGTGTGTGTGTGTGTGTGTGTGTGTGTGTGTGTTGGGGGGCTTGTATGATGAAATAAAGACCTGTGAGTCCCTACTTGTCAGACACTAGGGCAGAGGTAGTTGTTTATTAATTAACAGATTTTCTTGGTGTCTGATTTTACCGTCATGTGTGTGTGTGTGTGTGTGTGTGGTCTTGTCCTTATATCCTGTTGAGGACCAAATGTCCCCACATGAATAGGAACATCTGACAGTTTGGACTTTGTGGGGACATTTTTTAAAATTACAAATACTATAGCTTTTATTTACAAAAGCAAAAGAGCAGTTTAGATTTAGATGTCGCATAGTATTGATCATCCTGTCATTACACGGCATGTCCGCCGTGCACATCTGAAAAAGTGCGACGTGACGTCTGCAACAAAGTAGAGCTGTGTCTCAAATGGCATACTTATGTAGGTCTACTGTTCCAGTCAGTTTTTTTAATATTAAAGGGGGAAAAAAATCCATCCTGAACAACTTGCATATTAATCTTTATATATAATTAACACGTGATCTTCAACGACATCTGAGATTTATTTTCTAATGAGTTCTTTCATCGAAATGTTGGTCTGTTTTCAAGTCTTATTTTTTCCTTACGCAGTCATTTACTCTGTTAGTTTGTGGAATAAGTGTATGGAATAAATGAGTTCAAGTTTCAGCATCAGGAAAAAAAAAAAAAAAAGTGCAAAACGCATTAACAAACCAAACACACAACAGCAAATTAAGACAAACGTCGATGTTGAAAATCAGTCATCTGGTTGCTGAGTGGACTCTGTGTGTGACTATCGCAAGGAAGAAGAACTGCACGGTTCTAGTTAGCCTAATGAATATTATTTTTAGTTATGTTCTTATAGTGAGTAATTCTTTCTCTTGAGCAATTCAGCTTCCTTTAGACAGCTTTTCAGCGTTCGCATACTCGTAACTCATAACATCATATGAATGTCCTTGATAAAAAAAAATAAGCACGAATAAAAGAGCCAGAAAATTCTTGAAGGTTCATATTTCCTCTTACTGTAAACGGCTCTCTATTTTTTATGATGTCTCTCAGATTGGCGCTCGCTGTAGCCAATCAGAAACGAGCAAGCGAGCATGTGATCTACCTACCCTTAGTTGATGTATTTCTGATTTTTGCTGCTGTTGTGTTTTCGGTTTGTTAATATGTTCAGCTACTGTGATGTTCTGAATTATATTAAGGCTCCATGTTACACAGGTCATAAACTAGCCTACTGTACTGTGTGTTTTGAGCATATTTTTATTTTTTTTCCCTCCTGAACACAGGAACAGTAACAAGACAGCACTGACCTTGACCTTTATTACCATATTACAATCTGTAACGCACACCTCCGGGCATCTCGTGTGTTCTCAAGTGTTTATCTGTGCAGCCGATGCTGTTGAAGCATGCACATGTGAATAACTGATCCTGGAATTGTATGAATATTTAGCGCCCTTAGTCATATGGACGATGACATTTTGCCTCTTCACAAATTGACTGAATATTTTACGTCCTGTTTAAATCTGCTGTATTTAAAGCGGCGGTTAGCGACCGTGGCAAGGGCATCGTGGAAGCAGCATCAAGCCTCTGGTAAAATACACACCGAAGGGAGAGCCTCTTTATGGGGAGCAAAGGGCTTATGCATTTTGACAAACCACCCTGTTTAAGATATAATAGCGGCATAATCACGGCCCCGGGCCGTCATTCTTCAGCATAATGGCTCGCTTATTCATCGGGGGATGGCTTATGTCCCCAAACCGATTTTATTTCATGAGATTACCTTGTTCCCCTTCTCCTCCAACACTGTCTTTCTCTCATTCTCGAACCATTTCTACACACTCAGCTTCTTGTTCTTCCAGACATATATGAAGATAAACACTGTGTAATCTGTACTAATACTGTATAAAATATCTGGATTTGCAAATGCAAGCTCCTGCAGTAAGCTTACTTATCCTTAAAAGTGCCATTATTCTTATGGTATGTTGTTAGCTAGCAGAAATGCTGTTCTGTTTCAAATATGATAAAAAGCTATAAGAGCTCAGACAGGTTACAGGAAGCTAACATTTAAAAGAAAAAAAAAAGTAGAATAAATAATAAGTAACTAAAAAGTACAGAATTCATTTTATGGACCGATTATTCTAGCTTCCAGTCAGCGAGCTAGTTCTTGCTAGTTAGCAAGCAACTTGCTGACTCATGCGCTAACAAGACTACACACAAATTGTCTTATTTTTCACACTGATCAATACTTTAGTCCTGTTGCTCTGGCCAGTTATTTAGATTAGAAATTAACCTTTTATTTTATTAGGAAGATGTACAGTTAGCAAAAAACTTGTAAAAGCTGAGTGTGCTAGCTAGCAAGAATCCTGATCATTTATCTTGCTAGTTAGCAACCTAATATCCGTAAGAATATTGGTTAAGGACAATCACAAACTTACTGTATCACTGCATCAACACTGATATGAAAATCAGCCGAATTCATGAGTTAGCCCGTTGTTAGCAAACGGAAAAAAGAGCTAAACTCTTTGTAGCATGCTAGTTAAGAAGCTGATATTCATGTGGTTTTATAGGGTAATACCTCCAGCTAACAAGTTAATTAATTCTTTTTAAATACTGATCAATAGGTTAGTGAATTGTTTGCCTTCATTTGCATTAGTTTATAAAATTCTTTGAGTTTCAAATTAGCACTTTTTAAGCATGGTAGTTTGTGTGTTTGCTAGTTTAAAAGATAGATGTGGTGTTTAGTGACAAATTGAAATGCAGAATTAACTTGTCTGAGTTAGCTAGCTAACAACAATACTGATTGTTGAACTTGCTTAGTAGCCTAAACTACTATACTAGCTAACTAATATACTAGCTAACTTATTGGCTAACAACAACATTCCCAATTTTACTGTGTCTGTTGAAACTCTGCATCAGCATTGATATGTGGACTGGCTGATCTTGGAAGATTAGCTGAGATAGATGTGGGTTTTAAATAATCTTCTTATGCTAGTGTGTGAGTTAGCCTTTAGTTAGCAAACTGATCAAGATCGAGTCTCAATTATTATGTAAAATTATGCATAAGTTGTGATTTTTGCAAGAATTAATGACAAGTTACTAAATTCCAGCAAATATCATAGAGGATGCATTCGAGGGAAACTTAGGATTCTTTAGGAATTCTTTAACTTTGACTAATACAGTCCTTTAACCTATATTTAGCATGCTATTTCACAAGCTGATATTCATGCTAATGTATAGGCTAAGACTCATCTGAATAAAAATATTTAAACTCTCAAATTAATATTAAAACTCAAATTAGTGGAATCTGTTGCCTTTGTTTGTGTTAGTTTATCCTGTTAGTTGAGTTCCTTTGCCAGTTTGTAAGTTAATGCTGGTTTTGTGAGTTAGCATTTTTGCTAGCAAACAAAGAAAAGCTAAGAAGTCTCACTAATAATGATCAAACGTAGATAAGGGGAGATTTATAGAGTATTGCATCGGTTGGTGCTGCTGCATCAGTTTTGCCAAATTAGTGACTTTTTAGACTCCTTTAGCCACTTTAATTAAAAAAGCAAAGAGCCTAGTGACAAATCTAAATCTTTTTATTTTATTCTACTGAGTGTCTTCAGAAATTCTTCCTTCTTCCCTTGATATGCAAATGATCACGATGAAGCAATGAATATGCAAATGAGTTTGTGACATCATCTAGCAACCAAAAACTTGCTATGTTGCTCAACAACACTGTGCTAGATTTTTAATGAATATAAAATTACACGTAATTTAGCTAAATTTTTTTTTTTTATCAAATCTTACAGAGCTTTGGGATGTGAGTTGGGATGAGCGCACTCATTTTGATATTTCAGATAAAAAAAATACAAACCTCACTCGTTTTAATATCTTCAAGCAATGTTTTATTGACGACTTATTTTACAAGTTCTCAAGCCTACAGTTGTAATAGAGAAAAAAACGTATAATGTATATATTTGTTCTTACCCGGCACCAGTGTACACTACGGGTTCACCACTTTACTGTGATGGAAACAGTGCAAGCGAGTAAAACTTTATGAGCACAGCAACAATGAAAACCAATCGGAGGAGTTACATAGATAGATATATATACGACCAGACTGTTAAAGGTTAAATATCTGACGCAGGATTAACGTCCACCTCGTACAAATCTCAACGACGGACAGCTACGAGAATCATCACGGGAGGCGGGACGCGTCCTTCTCAATCTAAAACATAAAACTTTTTACATTTGCCTTACCAGTAAACATTTATAGATAAAAGACTTTGTGTAATTTACAGAGTAAAACAGTTTACAGACACGGTGAGAGGAGGAAGTGCTTTCCATATGGACTTCCTGTGTATGGAAGTGCTTGGAGCTTTCTTTTTTCCAATTTTATTTTTTTTCCCCAAATAGAAAAAAAATAAAACACAAATATTCGGTGTATTAAATGAAGTCACTTTAACACAGCAGTAAAAAAAAAAAAAAAAAAAAAAGTCAGAGCATTTTTATTTATTCATTTATATCCACCGTCTCGGCTAATCGCGCCACCTTGCTAACATGCGCTGGGGAAAAGAGAAAAAAAAAAAAAAAGCAGGAATTTTCTGTCCATTGCAATTATTTTCCCCTCGGAGCGTTAGATATACAGCGATCTGAAATGATATGCATGGACTGTAATTGCATTCCTTCCTCAAGGCTAAATGTAATTAAAAGCTTTGCATATGGAGTCGGTGATATTATTTTCTAATTATCCAGCCATTTGCCAGTTTAACACGGTTTAAACGCCGGCCATAAAACAGGTGAATTAGTCAGGTTTAATTACACAATCTGGTATTACAAGGCAGGGGTTTACACGTTACGTACAGAATTATGTAATGTGTAATTTGAGCACTTGACTAATTGAATTAGAGCGGCCTCAGTGCATGCAGGGCACGAAGCTTTTCTGGAAAAAGTGCTACAATTAAGCGGGTTTACTGTAACGCGTACGTGTACAAATAGGATGAAAGGTAGGTGTGTTTAAAAAAAACACAGGCTAATTGTGTTTTATTCTCTTAAAACGTTCAGTGAAACCTACTGAATATGAATCACATTTACCGTATTTTCTGGACTATAAGGCATGTTTTTTTGCTCACATATACAGTGAAATCATGCGTGTTAGAATTTTGCTATTAGCCTTATGTTGCTTGCTTATTTCTAAAACAACTACAAATAAATGTGTAGCTAAAATGCTATCCATACAGCCTCCTATAAAATATTATGTATAAGTTTATTGTTTTTAGCAGACTTTATTTAGAGGGGTGTGTCTTATACTAAGGTGCAACTTCTAGTCCAGAAAATAGAGTAAATGCATTTTTCTCAATTCGAAAATGCTGCAGAAGTTTTTGCTTTTCACTGATGACAAAGACTTAAATAAAAAAAAAATACTTGGAGGAGGAAAAAAAAAGTTGCTCAAAAATGACATTAAATTTCTTTACATAGATTTCGTGAAGTGTCCTTGCGGATCCAGGTGGTAGCTAGGGGGATTCATTCAGCCGAGCGTGTCCTGTTCTGTCGCAGTTAGGGTTTAGTTGGGCATGGTGTCGAGGCCGAGCGAGGCAGCGTGTTGCTTGGCGCGCAGCCGCAGGCTCTCGATGCTGCTTGTCTTGCTGTTGTGGCCGGGCAGCGCGGCGGAGGCCTGCAGCAGAGGACCGCTCCACACCTGCTGCGCGTGCTGGGACAGGGACTGGTAATACGACTGGCAGGGCAGCGAACCCAGCGGCGCCGGGACGCTCACGTTCATGCCCAGGTAGGGCAAGGAGGACGGGGCGGCCATGTCGAACGACGGGTAGTGCACCAGGCTGTTAGTAGCAGCCATGTGCTGGCGGAACTGCTCCTGTAGACGGAAGAGGCTCAGCGGCGATGACGAGTACGAATGGCTCTGAGAGATGCCTCCAGTCACGCCATTAGCCCCGGATGTGATCACCGGCGAGCCGAGGGGAGAATCTGAAAGGAAAAACATGGAGACAATGTGTTAAGTGTGGGGTAGATTACACAGTGGTGGCAAAGTTTTTCTGAGTCCTTGCTGCAGTGAAATGGGAGACGCTTGAAAACTGGGCATTTCTGCTTTTTCAGATAAAAGCGCTGGGAAAAACTGATTAACTGAAAGGGAAAGGACGCGAGGCTCGGTTTTGTGAGCCAGTAGAAAACAAGTGGGTGGGACTGTGGTCTCTTTTGCTATGAAAAAAATGGAGGCGCCATTAATTATTAATTAGCAGTCATAGTGGCTGGCTGTTTTCTGGACGCACATTGTTACTTGACACAGATCTGAAAAAAATAGCCTTCTCATCCACCAACATGCGCTAGGGGTATTCTTGTGTTCTTTCTGTGTCTGTCTCTTCACACTGCAACAGTTTCATATACACTAAACTAAGATATATGCAGATGTCTGTTGGTAGCTGTAGCCATGATTGAAGTTTTAAATGCTAATAGGAGGGATGTGCTGAAATGTATATACCAAGATAATGGAAATGCTCCTGATACTGTTCAACAATATCCATGACAACAATCATAAATGATGCTTTAATGCTAGGCTTATATTTATTCTTGGCTGCCATGGGTAAACTGATTTTAACAGTGCAGTAACTTATAAGCTATAAAAGCATCATCACAGAGAAACCGATAGAATTAAGCCACTGTGGCCTGTGCATGGAGATAGAAAGACGTATACTGGAGTCACTGGTGTTACGACAGGGATTAACCACTAACCCCATGGCACCTTAAGCAAAGTGAGTAGATGTTCAGCCACATAATAAACTTGAAGCCACAGATTAAGTTTATATGACGGTCTACAACATAAAGTCGTGTGCTCAAGTTACATCAAAAGATCAACAACTCAACAATTCGTGGCACAAACAAGGGGTTGTGCTTAGTTTGTGGCATCAAAGTTTTAATCCATAACCACACTTTATTTAAAAATATCCACAATGTCACCTCAGTGTTATTCAGTGACTGTCTACTCTCCGTAATTCTGAGTAAAAAAGACCAAAAAAAAAACCCCGAAAGTGATGTATGATTAAGACAAATCCCAAACGAGATGCAGCTGAGCTTCATTTACGCTTAAAATTCCACCCTGATAGATGATAGATGTTGTTTTACAATATTACAGTATTATTATAAACAGTATTATGGTGTTATATATACTGTATTACTGTATTATGACATGATATTATGGTTAGACATGGAAGAATATCATCTCGGCCCATGTCTTTACCTGGTTTGGGGCTGAGGCGTTTACAGGGAGGAGAAAGACTCCCGGACTTGTCCACCTTCATGTCATCCTGGTGAAGCTTTAACTCTTCTTCCCTGTCGGTTGTGTTGTCCTCTGTGGCCGACTCGCTCCCTGACTGCTCCGCTGAGGTGACGTTTAGCTCCACGCTCAGCTCCGACGGCCCCTCGGCCTCGATGGAAGAGGAAGAGGACGTGGACGAGGGAGGAAGCGGGTTCTCCAGGTTTACAGTGGAGGGAGGGTCGGTCTTATCGCTTGCTGCTAATGTTCCTTCAGGTGAGGCGTCCTTCTGCTTCTGGAGCTGCTCCTTCTGCAGGCTGCGCTGCTTCTTACGAAACTTCGCCCGCCGGTTCTTGAACCACACCTGATTTCAAAAAGAATGCTTTTCAGATTCGGTGAAAAATTTCTGAAACCTTGGTTATTTCTTATCGTGTGCTTCTTATATCCAAGGATGCTGTATTGAAATGTTAATGGGTTTGAATGACATCTCACCTGGACTCGTGCCTCGGGCAGGTTGGTGCACATGGCCAGCCGTTCACGCATCACCACATCCGGGTAGTGTGTTTTCTGAAACGTTTTCTCCAGAGCCTCCAGCTGCTGCGCGGTGAAGGCCGTGCGACTCCGCCGCTGCTTACGATGCTGAGAGCCGTAACGAGCCTCGAGTATAATGTCTTGAAATGCGCAGCCGTTTTTTGAAGAGAGAAGAAAGAAAGATGTTTAATCAGTTGAACATGGCACAAGCAGGCTTTTGTATATGTTCCTTAGGCATAATCGAGATCCGCTCCCATGCTAGCAGAAAGCAAATCCAAATTTTTCTGCACCATTCTGTCATCTGGAAATTCTTCTGTAAAATGTTTCCGTTTCTGTACTATGTTTTTGTTGTTTTTGTGGGACTAATGGGAAATGTAGCAAAGCAATCAAGTAGTAAAAAGTATCATCATCGAATAATTGAATATCGGAATATTCGGAATAGTTGGTCTGTACCAAGCTTGACTGCTTAATGCGAAGTGGTGTTGAGTTTCAAAGCATGGATTAATTTTTACATCAGGATTTTTTAGAAGGCTGAAAACAAGCCGATCTCAGGTCACATTTTTGGGCCTGGATGGTTCCCCATTAGTTCCCCATTAGTTCCTCATTAGTTCATCATTAGTTCCTCATTAGGCTTCAGTTCAGATGTTAATATAAAGAACAGCAACTTGAACACAGCATGACTAGCGTGCAGCATTACTGTATGTACAGATGTTAATGTCCAGATGTTATTGTTATGTCACAGTGAGCCTCTCACTCACCAGCCAGCCTCTCGGCGAGTGTGAGTGCGTGAACGGACGGCCGGTAGTCGGGTGCGTGTTGGGCCTGTTGAGCCGCCTGCTGATGGAGGTTGTACATGGCGCTCAGCGAGTTCATGGCGTGGAGGGAATACCCGTTCACGCCGTAGTGCTGCATGGCGTGTGACGTCTGCAAACAAAAATGGACACGGTGAGTCTTAATGCAAAGGATTTCTACCATTTTATTTACAGCACCACAGACCTTTTTGAAGCCAGTGCAAAAACCATCCCGTTTACCACCGTATAGATTTATTTAATGCACATTTTACAGCTAGTTAAATATTAGATACAGTAGGAGAAAAGAAACAATCCTGTTTAGCCATTTCTTTCACACAACTTTTCATAGCTTCTGCTATGATTCGTACCGCTATATCAGCACCTTTGATTTGTATTTAGATTCAAGTTCACATCATTTGTGCTTGTTTTTTAAATATCAAGCTTTAAATAAAACCCTTTAAATTAGTCAATTAACTTGTATATAAAACTATAATAACTAGATAATAACAATAATGAGCCACTGTGCCGCCATTTTAAATGCAGTTAAAATCACAGAACACCCTCCTAAATGTTATTCAACCCACATTTCTAAACAAGACACTCATAATGTGAGGTGTGTGTGTGTGTGTGTGTGTGTGTGTGTGTGTGTGTGTTTGTGTGTGTGAGAAAGAGAACATATCCACTATTTACACCTTATTGATCCTAAATTGAATTAAGAGCCAGTAAAGGGAAGCGTATACACCTGATAAACTTATTAACACACACTCCTCGAGATTGTGTGTGTGTGTGTGTGTGTGTGTGTGTGTGTGTGTGTGTGTGTGTTAGAGCAGTGAGATGAGTTAAGTTGAGATGAGATGAGCAGAAACACTGCTCTCCCACTTGGCCTGATTGGTAATGAAACTGACGTCTCTCTAAGGGCATGATATGATTTCCTACCACTTTGGATGAATTGAAAACATGACTTTTATAATCATAATTAAAACGGCAATTATAATCATCCGTTCAGAATCTCGTCAGAAAGACGAGTGAATAACGAGCCACGTCGTCAATGTGTTGGGCTAATTAATGATTTAATGGATTAATTAATGCACCCGGTCTCATCAGTGCTTTAATTAATGAGTCAGTTTAATGTCATAAGCAGCATTAATATTAGCATTTCGTTTGCTTCGCAAAGCATTTTGGGATGAAGGGTTTGTTCATTAATATCACATTACGCCTCGTTCCAGTCCATTAGTCGTGTAAAAGAACCTAATTGCTGCAATTAGCACTTGTTTACCTAATGGAATGTGACTTTATGCTTTCAGCTAAATTACTGTAACTAATCCGATAGTTTCAGGTTTTCTAAGAAGATCTGATTTAACCAAAAATAAATGACGAGTTTATTTCAAGCAGTAAGATGAATAATATTTAATATTGTTTAGTTAAAGAACTTTTGTATTTTAAATAATGCTTTAAATATTTTAATAATATTGGATTTTTAAATTATGTAAATAATAGGAAATGGAATTTATTTAATATTTTGAAACTTTTTTAATATTTAAAAATATGAATCATTTAAATAACGGTGTCATGCTTCTTAAATTAGGGTGAATGTTCCTCCAGGGTTCATGATGTCGCCTGAGGGTCTACAGTTTTCTTTTTCTTTGTCTTTTTTTGTAGTGGACATAACTCTCAACCTCCATCATTGGCTATAGCTATTATTATTATTATTATTGTTGTTGTTGTTGTTGTTGTTGTTGTTGTAATAACTAACTGACTGGGTTCATATGAATCTGATAGTAATTTTACTAACACTAGGAAATTACTTTTACATTTTTTTTTTTATCAGATATTTTAACACAGTGCGTCTGGTTCCAGTGAGGGAAAGAAAGTTGGAAAGAAATAGAAATAAAACCCTCTAAATGTTCCTGTACAGAAACACGATGGTCCACGTTGCATCTGTACGGATTATGTCCCTAAAATAAATCCGTGCTGCAGTCAGAAGTGGTTCGGTGGAGATATTTTCTCTCTCAAAAGGCTTTCGAGCTGGAAAAAAAAAAAAGTTTGTGACCCCCTGCTATAGTGTGTGATTTGCACCATCGCGGCAGGTTTAAGATGAAACCCTGGAGGAACGATTAGATATGTATTAGATATGTATTAGATATGTATTAGCATGCAGGCGCAGGACAGGGCGGCGTATCTCACGGCGCTGTGCATTAGTCAGGAGGAAAAAGTAAATCTCCACCTGCTGGTGTTAAGAGCCGTGAGGCTGCTGCTTTGTCCCCAGACACTTAACACGGTGAGGTGCGGATTTAGGCGACTTTTTCCTCACTAATGCACAGGGATGTATTTCGCAGTTGGTTATCAGATTAAAAATAACACCGAGCAGCCCCGGTGCTGATTCCTCGAGGCGTCTGATTCATCAGGATGCTGACAACGAGGGCAGAAATATTCATATCCATATTCATACTCATTTAATGGAGGTATTTTTAATTGATAATAATTCATTCTGCAAATTCTTTTTATCTAAGTAAAGAAGAATTCAGCAGCACAGCTGATGGTCATGGGCTCGAGCGTGGCTTTCTGGGAGTCTCGGGATTTGAACTCGCAACCCGCTGGTCATTAGGACAGGATTTTTACTGCCGTCTATAATCACATGGAAACTAAGGACTAAGTTAAATGTATTAATAAAAATAAGTCATATGGAAATGTAATACTGCTACTGCGAAATAATAATAATAATAATAATAATAATAATACATTTTTCAATGACCAACAAAACCAGTCCTGATTTTAATACTTCAATACTTTCTGTTTATATTTATTATTTATTCCATTTTTCATTAACAGACAAAGTAACAGAAAGAGTTTTTTTTTGTCCTAATTTGTGTAAAATTATTTAGACACAACCCTAAAAATATGTTTGAGTTTTTCTTTTCAATTTGCTTCATCCTTTTTTTTCCACAGTATCACAAAACATTGTCCTGATCTCAGTATTCTTGAATGTTCGATGAGGTTTTTTTTTGTTTGTTTAATTTATGCACTAATTTAATTAAGACCATTTTAATAAAGTAGTTTAAGTAATAAATCCATTTATTTAAAAAGTAGTCTATTGGAACTTGTAATGATTAAATGTTCATAACTGAATATTACACACACCGGGTCATGCAGCTTTCCTAAACCTTATTATCATTATAATACTAACATTTTAATAAAATATTTTTTGTATTTTATTAATAGAAATATGGGCAATTTTGCTTTATATTATTCTTATGCATTTCTTTTCCACAAAATGAGCAGTGCCATGTGCCTCTAGGCCTATTTTTTATTTTAGCATTAGATTATAATACTATAGTTTTGCTTTTTAGTATTTTCCTTTTTTAAATATTATTATTATTATTATTATTATTATTATTATTATTGCACAACAATATGACAAGAATTTGGAAGTAAAGCAGGCTACACACACACACTCACACACACACACACACACACAGACCCACAGCGTTGCCTATACACGCCTCTTTGCAGGGGTGGGAAACGCATTAAATGCATTAAGCAGACATTTTGGCTATTAAATATTATTAAACAGACATTAGGCGGTGTTGTTGAACGCGCCCTCCCTCCCTGTGCAGCCCATTAAGTGCGCTTGATCAGGGGGCCAAGTGGGAATTGGTTTAATTCTCTCGGACAGAAGGTGCTTTGCTAAACATTTACTTTTCTCCCCGCAGTGTTTTTTGGAAGTGAATGGACTCGCTTTCCCCGCGCGCCCTTTATCCCGCGGCGGCGTTTTGGCTGAGATGGATGGATAGAGGGATGCGGGGATGGAGGGATGAGTGGGAGGAGGGATGGAGGGGAGGGATGGGGGGGGGTCCGCTTTTCAACTCCTTCGCGGCTATAAAATATGCACACTGATCCCCATTTGGCTTCCTCCGTCCTTAATGGAAGTGCAAATAGGTTTCGACTGCGGAGGCCTTCATCTATCATCAGCGCTGACACGGACGGACACACACACACACACGCGTGCGCACACACGCGTGCACACACACACACACTTAAACATGTAAACGCGCTTCTTGCATGCAAGGATTTGGCTTTTTTGAGCCAATTCTTTAAAAATGTAACTGTGTAAAAGGGTAAATTTGACCTGATCACATCACATCCTTCATTTCTTTACACCGAATTTATTTCCAAAAATCAGTGAGCCTTCATTATCACAACTTTCTTCTTCCTCCTCTTCTTGAAATGGCTGTGTGTGTGTGTGTGTGTGTGTGTGTTAACTGCTAACTTCCCTGTAAACTCTTAAACTCTTCAATAAACCCAAATTTGTTCCACATTCAAAATGAAAAAAATAAAAACAAAACAATACATTATGAGTTATTTGTTAAACAGTTTTTGATAATCAGCTAATAAACTCTCAGAAATAAAGGTACCAGCATGTACTTTTCCTTGTCGCCATCGTGGTACCGTCAAATGTGTATCTTTTGTACCTTCAGTGCATATCTTTGACCTTTATTTAAATCATTTATGGTACACAATCAGTGTTAAGGAGCACCATTAAAGCTGTATTCACTTAAAGTCACCACATCATGAACCTTCACATACTACAGGTACAACACACAGAGCACCCTCGATGGTACCACGTCAGCGGCACGTTATTTCTGAGAGTGTAACTCGCACTCGCCACTGCAAAAAAATGTAAATATTATACATATAGCCTAATAATATGTAAAATATATTCGTCTTGCTTATGACTAAAGTTCGTACCAGTCTTTCCTCATCACTCAATAAACATAATGTTGGGACAAAAAGAAGAAAAAAAGAAAGAAAGAGCAGTTGTGTTTCTGAACGTATAAACAATTTCAAGTGGTGCTTAGGGGCCAATTGTGTAGTTTTAAAAGTACACTATATTTATTTTCCCAGCTGCATAGAAGTGACAGTCTCTTTCATAAAAGAACAGCGGAATAATTTTAACAGATAAATAAGATGTGTGTGTGTGTGTGTGTATATATATATAGGTTTTGTGTTTCCAAAAGAACTTGATGAAATTAGAATACATTTAAAATTGTATTTAAACAATTATAAACAATTATAGATGGCTAAAGTGGAAAGCTGTCTTTAACACAGCCTTTTCTGCCTCAGGTTAAATGCTAGGCCTATTTAGCACAAAGCCCAGCTTATATTAATAGCGTGTTTCACAGTCATTGTTGTTCTATTCCTCCGCCACTTCTTGCTGGAGGCTGTGTGTGTGTGTGTGTGTGTGTGTGTGTGTGTGTGTGTGTGTGTGTGTGTGTGTGTGTGTGTGGGAGGGGGAGGGGTAGAGAGTGTGTATGTGTGTGTGTGTGTGGGGGGGG